>VMDO01003748.1:0-79119 GCA_007922755.1 Pedetes capensis
TATGACTTAGCTTACTAATTACTCTGGATGTGAAGGGCAGGCATGCCTCCCAGTAGGAGGCTTTGACTCAGAAATAAAGAATTACTGCCTTTCATTTGGAGGGTAAAACCAAAAACTGAATGCTGAGAGAGCATAGCCAACGCAGATTACAAAAATCTGGTTCAAAGAAAGGTTTTATTTTCCTATGGATGGACGGCATAGATTAGGCTTTGAACAATCAAATTAAAAGTTCAATCAAGGCCAGGTATGGTGGTGCATGCCTATCATCCTGGCATCTTGAGAAGCAGAGGCAGAAGGATCATGTGTTCGAGGCCAGAGGCAGCCTGTATAATTTAGCAAGACTCTGACTCAAAATTAAAAATTTAAAAAAATAGGCTGGGGGTGCAACTCAATGGTAGAGCACGTGCAGAGTATGTGTGAGGCTCTGGGTTTAACTCCCAAGCACCACAAAATAAATAACGTTCAATATAATTTTTCTTAGAATAAGTTTGAGATTACCTGCAGGAATTGTAATCCTGCAGGCTTCAGTGTTGCAGGGGATTCAATCATTCATTTAATTGGAAAACAAATACTGAGCCTTTGTTTAAAGTGCATACCAAATTTCCTGCCCTCTTGTGCTGGTAACCTGACAGGTTGTGAACACAATTACCAAGACACAGAGTGCACTGTGGGAGAACATTGCCCAGTACTTCCAAGTCCTGGGCAAGGCATCCTGGTGAGGTCATTTCCCGCCCAAGTCCCTGGAGGAAGGGAATGGAGAATTCTGTGCATTCAAATGGAAACCCAAATAAGTAAGGCAGGAGAAACAAGGAAAGGAGAAGGAAGTTTTGCAAAGGTGTCTAGGGCAGAATCAGTCACAAAGAGGAAGAAATTACAGGGCAGATACCAGGAAGCAGACAGCACACAGGAGAAGGCCGACCAGAGAACAAGCATCCATTTCAGCTGCCAATCAACTTTAGGTGTTTTCTGTCTCCCGTAGAGAATGCCTGAAGTCAAAGGATTTCTTCAGAATCACAGAAACCTCAATTAAGGAGGAGCCTTTAAAAATTGTTTCTAAGCTGGGCACCATGGCACATGCCTGTCATCCCAAGTGACTGAGGAGGAGGAGGTAGGAGCATGGGGAGTTTGAGGCCAGGTGCCACCTGCACAACTGGGCTGGGTTTTAGCTCAGTTGGTAGTGTTTGCTGTGTGCTTTCTGAAGGCCTTGGTTCGATCCCCAGCACTGCAAGAATGGGAGGAGATGGAAGCCCACTCCCAAAACAATCCAGAAACAATCAGTCATTGACAATCCTATGAATAGCAGAGAAGCACTGACATAGTGCCTGGCATGGCACAGTGCGGGGGAGTGTTTTGTTCTGTTGTACACAAGGTCGCTATGAATCAGACCCAACTCGACAGCACCTAACAACAACATCGCTTCCAGATGGTGATGATTATATTCATTATATTTAATCGACAACTAGGCCATCCACAAAAATCCTATTCCCACATGCTGGAGGTGAGAGTACCATTTGAACCATTGCTGTTGTTATAAAGATCAACTATCAGAAGTTGGCTGATGTCATTCACACTTGAGCTTTTCCTGATTTACTTCCGAAGTGTTCGGAAGTAATTCTTAAAAGCAGGACCCAAACCCAACCTATCTGTATCAAGGAAAACATGAATGGAGAAAGACAGGCCAGGGCACAGCAGAGCCCAGATACCACCCTCCACCCTCCCTCCCTGGTCAGACTCTGTGTTCCAGTGTGAGGTGCTGTGGGGAGCATGAAGGAGGACTCTAAACCAAGACAAACCCAGATGATGGCAGAGGCCAAGCAGGGAAAAGACTTGATCCAACTGAGCACAGGAGAACCTACCTTGCAGAGAACAGACTGCATTTACCAAGAACTTGTGTGGTTAGGTGCCATGCTTAGCGCTTTGATGACTATGCATTGTGTCTTTCTGATAATCTCAGGAAAAGGCACTAACTCCATCTTACAGGTGAAAAAAACAGACTTAGGAAGATCTTATGAATCATATGTACAAGGTCATATGAACAGTGATGGATCTAAGCTTCCAGCGCCAGCAGTTTGGTTGCAGGAGGCTGTGCTTTGCTGGGATTTAGCTCAGTTGGTAGAGCGCCACTCTGCAGTCTCTGAGGTTCCAAGTTCGAGTCCCAGCACCACAAAAACGGGAGAAGGATGTGGCAACCCACTCCAGAGGCAATCCCAAAAACAATCAGCCATTGAAAACCCTATGAGGGTCGCTGAGTCGGACAAGACTCCATGGCACCTAACAACAACAACAATGTTCAGGAAATCTGTGACTTTTGTTTTGTTTTGTTTTTGTAGTCCTAGGGGGCTAAACCCAGGGCCTTGCACATGCTAGGCAAGTGTCCTACCACTTAGCTGAACTCTCAGTCCCTTCTTTATTTTTTATTTTGAGACAGTCTTGCTAAATTGCACAGGCTGCCTCTGGCCTCAAAAACCTCTTGCCTCAGCCTCCCAAGACACTGGAATTACAGGCATAAGCCTTGGTCCCCGCCCCTTCCAACTGTTCTTACATGATGACTGAGTGAAATTATCAGTTAAATTCAGTGGTCTCCCTAGAAGTGGGACAGCTAACCAAAAACATTAACCATGTAAGGCTGGCTATAACCATGATAAGCTAAAGAACTCACTGGAAGGGTTGGCCTGTGCTGACTGAAGGGGGACTGCAGATGCTCAGAGTTTTACAGGGGAGGTGAAATGCACAATTTTATTGCTGCTGACCAACACGCCAGAGGACACTGTCAGTCAAACAGCAGAATGGGGCTGCAGAGGAGGCATCAAGCCCCATCCCAGCAAGTGAATCACCTGACCATGAACCTCTGCTCAGTGTCTGAGCTTACTGAGCAACCCTCCTGACTGTTGTATCTGGAGACCGCATGGGTGAAAGAGAGGCTACAGTAAAAGGTATACGAAAAACTGTCATCCTGGGTCTGACTGCATCTGAGTTTGTACCATGCATGCAGCTGTCCTGACTGGAAGCCCCAAGAGTTACCAGGTAGGGTGATGCTCCAAGAACAGACCTCACAGGGCTCAGCCTGGCGGGGAGAACCTGCCCTGCCTCGTGCAGCTCAAGGGGTGAGAGCAGAGGGGACAGCTGGCCTGAGGGCAGGATCATGAAATCAGATTCAGATACGGAAGAGGGAAGTGCCTGGGTAGACAATACTTCTGTCCTCCTGCCTCCAAATAATGGATGTGCCCCTTTTTAATAAACTTATAAGGTGGGAGAGTATGAAAATGCAGCATAAAACACAAAGCCACTTGATCAGGGAAGATGCACAGGGCCACAGCACGTCTGTCCAGGGTGGAGCAGGATTCCAGGCTGACCCCTTCATTCCCTTTGCTTTGCACGCTTCCTTTGCATGCCAGCCACAATGCTTAGTACAGTGTCAGCAAAATGAAGAGAACATGGCGTCTGTTCTCAAGTACCATGTGATTCAGTGTATAAACAGACATAGTCTTTATTTACAAACCATAGAAACAGTCACCTCTGGACAGACCCAGTGATCATAAAGTGAGAGAAGCCAGGCACAGAAAGACAAATACATGAACTCACTTCTCCATGGAATCTGAAAAGGCTGAACTCATAAAAGTAGAGAGCAGAGTAGTGTTTACCAGAAGCCAGGAGGACAGGGGAGACAGGAGACAGGGAGATACTGGCTCATGAGTATAAGCCACAGCAAGATAGGAGGAATAAGTTCTTCTGTTACATAAAAGAGTGAGTACAGTTAACAATATTGTAACATATAATGCAAAATAGCTAGAAGAGAGAATTTTTAATGTTCTCTGTATAAAGAAATGGTATGTGTTTGAGATGATGGATAATCTCAGCATGCTGAATTGATCAATACACAGTAAGTGTACTGAAACATCACCCTGTACCCCATAAACATGAACAACTAGGTGTTAATAAAAAATTTTAAATTATTTTAAATTAAAAATTAAATCAAACAAAGCCAGGCCCAGTAGCACATGCCTGGGTCCCAGCTACCTGTGAGGCTGAGGTGGGAGGGTCGCTTGAATCCAGGTGTTCAAGACAAGCCTAGGAAATAAGACCCTACCTCGAGAGAGAGACAGACAGACAGACAGAGGAAAAAGGAAAGGAAAGCAAAGGAAAGGAAAGGAAAAAGAAAAACCTTGTCTCATGACAACCTAGGGCTGGATGAGAGCGATGGTCTGCAGCCAGCTGTCCAGAGCTTTAAGACAGCCCAGGCAGGACGCCAGCCTGCCACAGTCCTCCTTCACAGGGAAGGACAGGAAGATCTGTGCACCAAGCAGAGGAAGGCATCGCTGGCAGCCAGCTCGACCCAGGACCGCACAGAGTCCTCCCTGTCTTGTGTGTCTCTCCAGCAGGGCCCTCTGACTCCACAGGACCACAAGGAGACCCCATCAAAGACAAAGACTCCAAAAGATAGGTATTGGGGAGCAGGCCAAGGACAAAGTGTGTACGGGGAAGAGCAAGAAGCTGCAGCTGCAGAAACACCTATTCACCCCGCTCCTCTCCCACTCACGACAGAGGAGCAATGGCACCCACGAGCATATGCATCAACACCCTACATGAGTTGAAAGAAATGAAATCAGACCTTTCAGACAGAAGTTTCAGTTCCACTGACTGACTTGACAATGATCTGAAGGACATGCAGATGGGAACAGGAGAAAGTCATGAAACAAATCCTAATATGGTGGAGGTCACTGCTGCAACACAGTGTACCACACAGAGGGCCATCGGCAGAGGAATCGGCAAGGTGTTGTAAAGGAATCACACATTTGTTTTCCCAAAGCTTCTAGGTGTGTCAGATTATGCCTGGCACATCTAAATGAAAAGAATGTTGTTGTTGCTTGGTGCCCTCCTAGGAATTTTCATGGCTGATTGTTTTCGGAGTGGACTGCCACATCTTTCTCCCATTTTCTCGTGCCAGGGATTAAAGCTGGGTCATTAGAAAGTGCAGTGGGAATACAACCAACTGAGCTAAACCCCAGCCCCATATGAAAAGAACAGCAGACATAATGAAGAGGCGCTTGTTCCTCCCAGCACTCAGGAGGATGAGGCAGGAGGATCATGAGTTCAAGGTCAGCCTGCACTACATAGTAAGACCCTATGTTTTAAAAAAGAGGAAAAAGAAAAGGAGCTAAGCAATAAGAACAACACTAATACTAATATGCCGTGATAAATGTTGTAACAGGTAAGGGCTACAGGGGTCAGGAAGAGCACATGGTAGACCCAAACAGTCTGTGGAGAGGAAGGTAAAGAGTAGGTGTAGATCAGGGAAAGACTTTCCTGAGAAAGTGATGCTTCAGCTGAGACCTAAAGGCAGACGGGAGCTGTGAAAGGGACTGTGTTTCATAACTGGGTGAGTGATTCTTCTTTCATAAAGCAAGTGGATTCCAATTCTTTATTGTCCATAAAACTAATGAAAAATAAGACTGAACTATAGCTGATTATTAAGAATTATCTGAGATTTTCTGACACATAATCCATATGGAGTAGAGAAACACAGTGATATTATTATAACAAAACTCCCTCTACTCCTATCTATTCATGAGTATGAACAAAGTTCCTCAGCATGGACTTCTATAAAAACAAAGGTTTTGATGGCGACTATGGCCTCATTCCAGTAATAAGTAATACTCAACCACAGAAGCATCTAAGAAGAAATGTTTTTCCAAAAATATTTCACTTTTAGGTTTAACAATTCATTAAAATTTTAATGTCTATTATTTTGCTCAAATGAGGACCAATGATAATGGTAACTGTCTAAAATTTACTTTTAACATTTTGAACCTTAGTATTACTAGAAATAAAAAAATTAAGTTAAGCTGAGGTCTATATTTTTATAAAAGTATGATAGTGTAGCTAGGCATAGTGGCACACACCTGTAACACCAGCGACTTGGGAGGTATGGACAGGAGGGTTCCAAGTTTGAGGCCAGAGGCAGCCTGTATAACTTTGCCAAGAGCCTGTTGCTAAGATAAAAATTAAAAATGGGCTGAAGGTGCCACCCAGTGGTAGAGGGCATGCAAAGTATGCTCAAGGCCCTGGGTTCAACTCCCAAGTACTGCCAAAAAAAAGGAAAAGTATGATAGTGTGATTAATGACTGTCAGAAATCAAAATGTATTATGTTACAATAAAATTCTCTGGAGAAAATGGAATGGAAATACAAGTTCAAGATGAAAACCTAGTGATATGAAATTTCCAACTGCTAATTAACAGCACGTGCACCCGTTTTTAAATGACCGATAACTATGGTATTAAAACTTCATTTAAAACTTTTTTAAAAGAAAAATAAGTTTTATTTTAAAATATCAATGTTTTCAATACACCAAAATTATATCCTTTGATAGGATGAAAAAATTTTAAATCAACCTAAAAGTGCTTGAGGAAGTTTGTGGTTTCTCAGTATTTTCTAATGGACATCACTGGTGTAGAGCTTCAGCTCCTACGGATACTTCCAGAACCGCCTGGCAAGTCCCAGAGTGGACACATGGAGTGACAGATAGGAGCTGGAAAGGGGTGTCCCACAGCCCAGTGTGCCTGAAGGTGAAAAAGAGATCAGGGGAGCTATGGTGGGAGGACAGAATGTTGCAGGATGAGGAAGAGGACCCCAGGAGGGCACGGAGGTAGCCGCTCCCAAATGCCAGATAAAAGGAGGTCAAAAAGGCTGGTCCTCTCACCATGCAAAAGGTCAACACTGCCCAGCAGAAAAACCTGACACCACAATGAAGATGTCCACAAAGCACTGTCTGGCTTTTAGTATTTCTGAAAGAATATGCAAAGAAAACCATGGCTCATAGTTGTCTTTCTGAATTTGTTTCTTCTTTGGCTTCCAGTCGCTCAAAAGGCAGTTTTTATTTCTTAATTATTTCAAGGGACTCTTGAGAAAAAACACACACACAGTTTTATTTTTGTCCAACTTCTTTTTCATGGCAAAGAACCTCTAAAAGCTTTACTAATTAAAAAAGATATACCTTGGCTGCTGTCTCCTACCTAAAGAGCAAGCTCTCTGTCTTTGAAAACAATGAATTAAAATATATGTATAGAGAAGGAACAGTCCCAAGAAACTGCATGCAACGCTTCCCCTCACGCAACAGTGACTACATGGGAAGCTGCAGCAGACCAAGAGAGCCAATTCCTCTCTCACCTGACAATTTCCTCCGCCCCATGAGGGCCCCTTGTCCATTCTTTGTTGAATGGCTCTTTTACAAAGAAAGTCTGCGATGACACCTCATGTGTGCAAAGAAATGACAGACAGAGTGTTCACTCTGGTTTTGGAGAAAGAACCTCTACTTTTGGCCAGCTGGCAGGGTCTAATCAGCACACACTCCATTTATCATTCACTTTCCCTGAAGTTTCCAGTTTCCTTTTGAACAATGAGAACAAGGTTCCCAAACCAGCCCAAATTTGATACCCAGAGGGAAAAAGAATTTAACAACCCAGAAACTGATGACCTAAGGTAGGCACCTTCTAAGTAAGACTCCTGAACAGGTGGCTGGCGGGGAGGTGGCCTGATGAAGCTTGTCTGCCAGACCACCAGGCTCTAGAGAAGGAAAGCGCAAGAGTGGCTGCAGAGGAGAGAGGCAGGCCACATGGCTCCAAGCAACAGCCGCCCTACTGTAACTGCCACCAAGCCAACAACGGCCCTCTGCCCCCACACCTGGTCTAAACCACTGAAGGAGAGCAAAGTCACTGGATTCAGAAGAATGGACTCTAAGGGGGCTGTGGGCCTCACTGCCTCAGACTGCAACATTTCTTCTAATCAAAAAAGACAAGGGGAAGCCAGGTGTGGTGATGTCTGCCTGCAATTCCAGCACTCAGGACACAGAGGCAGGGACATCACAAGTTCCAGGCCAGCCTGGGCTACACAGAGAGCTGGAGGTAAGCCTGGGCCACATAGTGAGACCCTATCTCCAAAAAATGAAACAGCAGCACCCCAGGTTTTGCGAACTGCTCTAGCATCTTGGAAGTGGGGGGTCACGTAATAGAAGCGCAGGCTTATCCAAGTGCAGAAGCATCACAATCACATCAGGAACGCTTCCGGGCTTGGCCGTTTTTCCTTCTTCCAACCACGTGGGCTGGCACATCCACCAGGTGCTCAGGGAAGCAGCGGCAGGACTGAGATCCAACAGGTTCCTTTCCCCCTAGGCGTTGGCAGGCGGCCCAGACAAGTTTTGAATACCACAATGTGGTTCTGCACACATGCAGGAAGCATTCCCAGGCTCCTGCGGGGACGGGGACGCTCCAAAGGCCCACTTAACACAGCCTGGAGGGAGGGGGCAAGGACATCTTCACCAGGAAGTAATGGCAGAAATGAGCCCTGAGGACAAGCCATGAGCCGTATGAGTGACACAAGAGGCAAGCCAGGCAGCTGCGGAGGAGCCTGTGGTCACCTGTGGCGTGGGGAAGCAGAGGTCCAGGAAGGAGAGAGGGCGTGGGAGGAAGGCAGCACTGGGCATGAGGAGTCTTTTGTTCTACACTAAAGCATCTGCAACTCAACTCCAATGAAACCCAAGAGTCATTAAAAGGTTTCAGTAATCAAGTTACAAAATTGGACCTGATTTCTAGACAGTCTCAGAGGTCAGCCCAGGGGCTTGGGCCAGTAATCTCAGTGAGAAATCCTGAGTCTGCACTACGGAGGCAGCAGTGAGCGGTAGGGACTCCAGGGCTATGTGAGAGGTGACAGCTGACCTGGGCCTGTGGGAAGGAACAAAGGAAGGAAGGAAGGAAGGAAGGAAGGAAGGAAGGAATGACGGACGGACGGACGGACGGACGGACGGACGGACGGACGGACGGACGGAAGGAAGGAAGGAAGGAAAGAAGAGAGGGAGGGAGGGAGGCAGACAGGGAGGGAAAAGAGGGAGGAAAAAAGCCTTGATTCATAGAGTAGAGGCAGGACAGAAAGACAGGAAAATTAAGGAGACATGGGAAGGGAAAAGAGTTCCCATTCCAGGATCAGGTTTAAAAACCAGCTAAGACTCAAGAATTCTGACACAACTAACAAAAACTGCTTACAAAGAATGCCTGCATAAAGATATTATTTTTAAGAGCTGTATCAAATGAAAATGTTCAAATAGCAGTAAGCTATGCTTAGGGTCAAAATGTATGACATTCAAGTTTAACCTTAGTTTCTCCTCTATAATCCTTTGCTTCTCAGAGAATCTCACAAACAAGATTATGGGCGATGTCTGCAGTCAGCGTACACTCAGACAACTTCCTCCTAATGAAGTATAGTATGAATTCCTTCCACTGTTTTGCCCTATGAATCCTAATAGCACTCTTTTCTCATCTGTAAGCTGGTACAGTGCACCTCCTTGACTACCTTATAGTCTCATTTTACTAAAGAGAAGTTCCTTAGATAAAAAGTATACCAAAACATTAAATCTTCTAAACAATGGAACGTCTTCCTTCAACTTCTTTTGATCTATATTTCTATCTTATTAGCACTTCTCTCTCATTCCTAAACCTAGCAATTCACCACATCAGACTACATAACAATTTCATTTACAAAAGAGGAAACTCTTTAAGATAGAAAGAATATGTAAAATAGCTCATTGTGGTTTTTGTACTTAACGTTTTGCTTAAACTTTAAACTGGGTTGTAAATTACACGCATTAAGCCATGTTACCTTAAAAGCCACAAAATCGTGTGTGTGTGTGTGTGTGTGTGTGTGTGTGTGTGTAGATAGATAGATAGATACAGTTAAGATACCCAAATGTCTGTCTGTCTGTCTCTGTCTCTGGAGAAGCCCGCCTCCATGCCTTACATCTGTATTATTATTATTCTCTTAAGCATCTCTTTCGCTCTCCAAATGCCCATGCTTAAATCTAAAGTGTATACTGCCTCTTATCTCTCCCTAATATACTCACTAACTTTGTTTCACTCTGACTTGTCCTGAAATTCTTTTATGCCAAGGAGCAAAGGACCTGGCTTCACTCAAGTGCAGGTCCTTAGTGGGAAACTCCCCAGGTTACGGGGGCAGCACTGGGCTGTATCTCTCATTGTCACTGACTGTGTTTGCCAATTTCCATGGTGCAAATGGGCTAAAGTTTAGTTCAACTGGTAGAGTGCTGCTCTGTGCAGAGGCCCTGGGTTCAATCCCTAGCACCACAAAAAAATGGGAGAAGGACACTCCTTCTCCCATTTGCAGACACTTAAGAATAGTGCCATGAAAACAAAATTATAAGACTGGCTGGCTTTCAGGTTTGGCTCTTGCTTCCCATGAACTCAAGGCAGAAACCAACATCAGTCATAAAATGTTCTCACAAGATTCCAGTGAAGTTTTACCAGAGCCTGTGGGTGGGTGACACCTACCTTGATTGTCCTATTTAAAGGACAGCCCACTCCCAAAAATAATCCTGAAATAATCAGCCATCAAAAACTCTGTGAACAGCAGAGAAGCACTGACATAGTGCCCGGCAAGGCAGAGTTGGGAGTGTTTTGTTCTGTTGTGCATAGGGTCGCTGTGAGTTGGACCGACTCAACACCCCTTAACAAGAACAAATGGTGTAAACATGCTCCCAACATGATGTCCCTAAATGAGGAGCTGGGAAGAAGTGTGCCTAGTGCAAAGTCTGCTCAGCACCAGAGCGCACATGTCAGAATTGAGAAGGGAAGGGTCCAGTAAAATGCAAAGCTTTCATTGGCCTAGGGCTGCGGGCAAAGTGTGAGCAGTACGAAGCTAACTGGAGTTTCTCAGTTCCATCTGGGGCATGCGAGTTTAGAGGAACCTACAGCTTTCACGGTACAGATACCAGCAGGCAGTTGGATACATGGGTTTTGAATGCTACAGAAAAAATTCTGCCTAGACATCATAGTTGATGTGAAAGCCATGAGGATCTGTGTATAAACCAAAAAGATATCAGAGTGAAGGGCAGAACCCCGGGAAATACTAAAATTAAAGGGATGAATGGAGGAGAGACAGCGTAGTAAGACATCTGAGAAGGAGCTTACAGAAAGGGAGGATTTTTCAGGGTTAATTTGCCAAACGCCAATTCACCAAATGGCTAATTCTCTGACAATCATTTCACCAAAAAATTAATTCATTAGTTACCTATTTTTAAAACCTATTTGATTATTGATAAAAAGCAGCTGTTCATTAGATGGACTTGCCTTCAGCAAACTAGCCTGTTGTAGGAATTTTGAGAAGTATGGACAGGTCGTATGGTCAACCGAGCTTTGGGAGGGAAAATGTCCTCAAGTAACCTTACGCCCCATGCTCTATGGCACACAAAAGAGTGAACAGGAAGAAGCAGGCGTGGTGCGGAAGTTGTCGCTAAACAGAGAAGCAGAGAAGAACACCTCAGGGAAAGAGTGCTGGTTACTCTTCCTTGTGTTGGTTACTTTTCCTTGTGTTGGTTACTTTTCCTTGTGTTGGTAACCTGTGAGACCTAAGTGTGACTGCATGTTGGGGAGAAACTCGAAGCAATCAATTAGAGTAACTAATTGTATTATGTTCCAGAAGAGGAAGAGGAAGGAGAGGGAAGGGGAAGGGAAGGTGACCCTAAGCTATTTCTGGAGCAATCCTTCCTCTGTTAGGTCATTTCCTTTAAATAGAACAATCAAGGTACATGTCACCCACCCACAGGCTCTGGTAAAACTTCACTGGAATCTTGTGAGAACATTTTCTAACTGATGTTGGTTTTTGCCTTGAGTTCATGGGAAGCAAGAGCCAAACCTGAAAGCCAGCCAGCCTTATAACTTTGTTTTCATGGCACTATTCTTAAGTGTCTGCAAAAAATTTTTGACCTGTACTTTTCATTTTCCCAAACACTCACCCTTTTGCTTTCCTTTCCCTTCCCAATGCCCTCCTATTAAACAGTGACAAATGTGTTGTGGTACCCAGTACATTCAGAACTTATTTCTCAAATATGTGATGTCTACACTGATTTGTTCTTACTCTTGTATACATCTATTTTTCATAAATGTGTCAAATTCTTTTAAATCAAGTCTGTGGCCTGCTTAATTAAAGATCTTCATTATCACATCAATATTATACCTTGTCAAAACTATTACCTAGCCATTACCAAGGAGTTATCAATCCTTATATATTGAACTTACTGTCTTAAACATGTTTGACTATTTTCTAGTCTTTTAGGATCATCTATAAATTAGAGCTTAGCAATTTGCCAAGTCTCACAGAAAGAATCTGTAGGGTTTCCCATAGTAAAATAACATCCTGATCACTATGCCATCCTATGCCTCACTTTTCTACAAATATCCTACCAAGATTTATTTTCACTGTATTGTGTAAGTTTTATTTTCTCTCTCCTTTGCAATCTAAGGCCAGGGAGCAGCAAGATAAGACAGGGGCTAAAAAGAATGAAAACCACCTAGGAGAAATCCCATAGGCAGCTAGGACAAACTAAAAGGATCCTAGAATCTTTAAGAATAAGCTGGTTATTAAAAGTTTGGCAAAAAAAGAAAACACCTGTATCTAGTGTCCAGGTTCAATTCAGCTCTCAGGTGACACAGCAGAAATAGTTAATGGTGTTTCTACTTAAGTTTATTTTTGATTTCTTTTGCTTACCATCTAAACTAACATGTCTGACCTTTTGAGAATTTATATAAATAATAACTTTTAAAGGGCAATTTCTGATTCTTAGAGTAGAAACTCCTGCTACAGAATGTACGTAGGAATAATTCAGCTAACTGGCAAAAATGAAGACAGTTGTTTCAAATGGGAAATTTTACAAATATAACTCACTATAAAAGCGAAAAAGGGGGGGAACCACCATTAAAAAGTATTCTCCAGGATCACAGAAGGGTATTTTATTTTACATTGAAAATGAAATCTAGTGGAAAATAATGAGCTAGGCCAACTATCAATATGATCCTTTTTTCCCCCCTAAAGAAACAAAAAAATAACCTACCGTCAGTTTGAGATTTACTGAGGAATATTGTGCTGGCCCGTGGGTGGTCTGAAGGATTGAATTCCATGTTCAAATCTTAAAAGAAAGAAAAAGAAATTATATGAGTAACCATCTGATAGCTAAGGAGAGCCAAGGTTAGCTTTCAATTTTTCCAATCTTAAATCAGTAGTACATTCAAGGATTGTGGAAACCTACAGTCCTGTGTCAATAAGATTCTTTTGGTTCAACTGAAAACACTGGTCTTTAACAACTCGGAAAAACTCATACATAAAAGTTAGACAATGGCTAATTAGTTTAAAGTTCCATTTGTTTGAAAAGCCTGCTCCTGCACCCACAAGATGACAAAATAGCAAGACAGTTACCAAGTGCAATTGAGGAGCACCTAGAGCTCCAACAAGTTCATGCCTCCACCACTGAGCTGTACCACCAGCTCATTTTTTATTTTTGAGACAAAGTACCCCTAAGTTGCTCAGGCTGCCTGTGGCCTCCAACTCCTGATCCTCCTGCATGGCACCCAGGAAAACATTCTTTTAAATGCTTAGGAGAGGATGGAAATAAGACAACATAAATGACCTGTGACCCCAGTCAAAGAGATCCTGAAGTTGCCCAGCAAGGGAAGAGCTACTTAGCTGCACTAATCAGGTTTTGGATCTCAACTAAAATGACACACATCATAGTTTACACTTATTGTCCTGGCATAATTACTAACCCTAACCCTTTTACACTCAGAAGTGCCTTGCTTGCTGAGCACAGAGGTGCACACCTGCAATCCTAGTGACTAGGGAGACTGAGGCAAGAGGATCACAAGTTTGAGGCCAGAGGCAGCCTGTGTAACTTAGCAAGACTCTGTCTCAAAATAAAAAGTAAAAATGGGCTAGGGATATGGCACAGTGACAGCATATTTAGAAAGTATGTGGGAGGCCCCTGGTTTAATCTGAGGGAGGAGAGCGGAGGGGAGGGTAGGGGAACATGTCTTGCTTTGGAAGTTGCCTTATTTTAATATTCATGTAGGATAGGATACACCACAAGGGTTGGAATTGACACTTCTACAGATAGGCAAAGCCTTCAAAGGGCTATAATCTCAGTGAAATACTAAACTGGGGGAAAAAATCATCTATAAATTCGGATGAAAAGAAGGCTAGGCCTGGGATGGGAAACAGTATTCCAATCCCCCAATAACTGGTAACCATGGGTGTGTCTATCCATACTTTGTTTTTTGCCATCCAACTCTCTGCCCCTGGACAAACCATTTGCACCGAACTGGTGACATGGCCAGTGACACCTGCAGAGTGCCAGACAGAAGTGACGGAAAAGCACTCTGGAGAAGCCTGCCTGCCAGAACTTCACCAGATCACACCTCCCTACGACAGCTCACCATTCACAATGGCAAAATATAGGGGGAGGCAAGGGCCTTTGACAAAACCAAGACTGGCTCTTAAGAACTTGAGATAGATAATAGAACAACTGAATAAAGATCTTAATATAAACATGTGCACAATGATTAAACATACAAAAGAAATAAAAACATAAGGGAAGATAGATACTCTGAAAAAAGAAAAAAATTTAGCTGGGTGCCACAGTACATGCCCGTAATCTCAGTGACTAAGGAGGTTGAGGCAGGAGGAACTCCAAGTTCAAGACCACAGGCAGCCTGCACAATGTACTGAGATCCTGTCTCAAAATAAAAAATAAAAAAGTGGCTGGGGATGCAGCTCAGTGGCAGAGCACATGCCTAGCATGCTCGATGCCCTGGGTTCAACCCCATGGTACTGTGAAAGAAACAAAAAGAAGAGAAGACAAGAAAAGAGAAAAAAGAGTATTTGTGTATTCACGTATGCATACACCAACATGAATACACACACACACATAAATATCCTGTCATGGACTAACATTTGTGGCTCCCCTTGCTGGTAAATCCTAACCCCTGTTTGACGGCCCTGGGAGGCAGGAATGTTGGAGGCAAACAATGCAAAATGGGGTTAGCATCCTCATAAAAGAGGCCCCAGAGGGCTCCCTTGCCCCTTCTGCCATGTGAGGTTATAGCAAGATACAGTCAGCTACAAACTAGGAAGCAGACCCTCACCAGACTCCAAATCTGCCAGCACCTTGATCTTAGACTTCCCAAGCTCCAGAACTGTCAGAAATAAAATTTCTGTTGTCCAGAACAGGGGTCCCAAGCCCACTCCCTGCACAGCAGGACATGAGTGATCACAGCTTCACTGGCCTTTGCAGGTGCTCCCCATCACTTGCATCACCACCTGAGGGCCACCTCCCGTCAGATCAGCAGGAGCATTACATTTCCCTAAAATTGGTCCCTGGTGCCAGAAAGGCTGGGGACCATGGTCTAGAATCCACCCAGTCTATGGTGCTTTGTTACATACAGCCTGAATAACTCAGACTTACGTATCTTCTAGAAATAAAAAGCACAGTCACCGAAATCTAAACCCAATAGATGGACAGAACTACAAATCAGGTATATCTGAGTACAAAACTAGGGACCTCTAATAGAGATCTCAGGAATTCACCTAGAATGATGCGCAGAGAGATAAAGACATTACATGGCACGGAATGAAAACAGTCCAACTAGGAGTGGATCTACATTCCATAAGCATTCAGACTAAGACTCCCAGCAAACACCTTTAGCCTGATAAAGGCTATCTGCCCAAACCCTACAGCCATCCTCTTATTTAATGATGAAAGATCAAGTATGCTCCCCTCAATCAAGAATAAAACTGGGATCCAAGTACCTTCATCTCAACATTGTATAAGTCTCCAATCAATGCAACAGGACAATTAATAACACCACAAATGGAATTTACTAGACTTGGAAAGAAACAAAACTCTTGTTATTCATATACAATCATCTATTAAGAAAATTGTCATTGTTAGGTGCCATTGGGTTAGTGTACGACTGAGAGTGACCCTACATACAACAAATGAAACTGTATTGTCAATGCTTCTCTGCTATTCATAGGGTTTTGCATGGCTGACTGGTGCTTGGGAGTGGGTTGCTGGGTTCTTCTCCCAAGTGGTTTCCCATCCAAGTCTAACAAGGTCCAACCCTGCTTAGCTTCTGAGGTCTGATGGGATCGGACGTCACAGTGGTACGGCTGCAGGCCTACAGAAATTACAAGGGGTTTAAAAATCGATTGGCCTTAAGTGTAACACAAATTCATACACAGAAATTAATTTCTTCTCCTTATCTCAGCAGCAGTGCTCAACAGTAGGTGCAATGCTGTCTTTCATTGGGTGCTAGGGTCTGTGGGGAGGCATGCGTGGCTAACACAGTGACAGGTGGCAGCTACCTGTCTGTACCACTATCTCACAGGGGGACAAACTGTGTCTCAGTGCCAATAGGGAATTCATAGAGAAACCCTATGGCAGAGAGTAATAATTAGCAGATGCAATAATGAAAATATTAAAATAGTCCACAATAATTAAGCAACAAAATACAAAAACCAACCGTTAAGTTTAACAAATATGTGCAAGGGCCTATACAAAATAATTATAAAATGTCACAATCAAGACAAAATGATCATAACTGTATACGAAGAGCTATATTCTACACATGCACAAATATACTCACATGTACACAAGTGCACATGTGCACAGCTGTTCACTGACACACACATCTGTACTCGGCATTACACACCCTGGGCCAGGCCCTGCACTGCCTGCTAGATAGGGGATATCACAGCAACCTGCTCATCAAACAACCAAATCAAGTGTTTCAAAGTTTACAGACCATCACTGTGGTCACAGCTCACACTGCAAACTGACTTCTTTCACTTCAAAACTTAAAACTCAAACTGTATATTAAAAAGTTACTAATATAATAAGATTACTGGGAGAAAATATAAAAATAAAATAAAACTTAGGATTTGGCGTGCCTATTCCAGGCCCCTGCTTCACTCCAACGCTACTCCCCTTGGAGTATCTTGTGATTGTTACCATGTCCACTATGGAAAACTATAAAATTCAGGTTCAGAAAGCCCCTGGGGGTGGGGGAGGTGGCGACAGCAACATGATAAATGCTGGGACTCAATCACATCCACTGCTGGCACATCAGCAACCACCACATCACTCCCACGGTCTGGGGACACAGGGGGCCTGAAGGCGTGCACTAGATGGTCACCCCCGCCTAAGTAGCCTGCTCCTCCTGGTGGGCCTGTTTCTACTTCCCTTGCCTCATACCTCCTGCTCCAGCCACATGTTATAACCACCCAACACTTGCAGGTTCTCATGGGCTTGACCACACCAGGCCCTCAGCCCTGCACAGCCCCCTCCACGCCGACTGTCTGGTCTGGCCCTGCTCTGCTCAAGCATCAGGCCAGTTCTCAAGCCCTGGAAGCCTTCTCTACGCACCCAGGCTCCACTTCTGCCTCCTCCGCTTCCCCTAGCTTCACATGTGCCTACGTGCTGCCAATTTTCTATGTCCCCATGACCGCTGGTTGGAATGCCCCTGAAAAGGTGTGACTGAGTTCAAATGTCTTCTGTATGCCACCAAGGCACTAAGCCAGGCACGTCGCAGACACAGGGACCCCCCAATCCTCAAGTGAAGCCAAATGCAGTTAAGGATCACAAAGAAGCAATGATGGGTGTGCTCCAGCCTTTATCAGGGGAGCAGAAACAACTCCACAGAGCAGAGGACACTGCGGCACATCTGTGGGGGAGGTGGGTGTTAATTTGTGGGAATCTGCTCAAAAGGGGTATGTTTTACCCAGGAGCTATCATAAGCCAACCTGCAGCCATACCACTGTGATGTCTGGTCCCATCACATCTAGGAAGCTAAGCAGGGTTGGACCTGGTTAGTACTTGGATGGGAGACCGCCTGGGAACACCAGGTGCTGTAGGCTTGGGAGAAGGACCCAGCAACCTGCTCCCAAAAACCAATCGGCCATTGAAAACCTGACGAACGCATGCCTGTAATCCCAGCAACTAGGGAGGCGAAGGCAGGAGGATCCCAAGTTTGAGACCAGAGGCAGTCTGCGTAATTTAACGAGATCCTGTCTCAAAAAGCAAAAAAAAAAGGGCTGGGGGGTGCAGCTCAGTGGTATAGCACTTGCAAAGCATGCAAGCACGAGGCCCTGGGTTCAAAACTCAGGACTGGGGGCGGGGGGGAGAGAGAAAAAAAGAAAGAAAGAAAAGGAAAACCCTATGAATAGCAGTTTTCACCTGTTGTACATAGGGTCACTATGAGTTGGACACTAACTTGATGACACTTAACAACAACATCATAAGCCAAAGCACATCATGGACAGAAGAAAAATGATTAAGGGGACGGACAGTAAATATAGCCAAGGAAGAAGAGCCACAAGAAAGAAAAGGACAGTGGACTCAGGCCAGAATAGGAAAAAGCCTTGAGTGTCAGAAAAGAAACTACATCTTTCCTGCAGACAAAGAAGGACAAGCCATTGATAATGTTTCAACAATTTAAATGGAACTGCTACTCTTTATGTTTACAAAGGTATCCACTAAAAGGAAAATATTTGAAGGTGAAGTGAAAGTGAAGGCTAAGTTCATAAAAAGCAGGAAGAAGGCCAGGCGCAGTGGCACAGACCTGTGACCCCAGTGACTTAGGCAGAGGCAGGAGGATCACAGGTTCAAGGCCAGAGGCAGCATGTGTAACTTAGCAAGATCCTGTATCAAGATAAAAAGTTAAAAAATGGGCCGGGGGTGCAGCTCAGGGGTAGAGCCCTTGTAAAGTATGTGCAAGGCCCTGGGTTCAAGGCCCAGTATGGGGGTGGGGGGGCAGGAAGAAAAATTGTATATCAGGGAAATATACACAACAGCCTCCCTGAGTCCTTAGATGATCACAGAGGTAATGCAGGTCAATGCGAGCAGCACCCATTGACCACTAGAAGGCTGAGCATGATCATCATCCTCTAAGACAAGTGTGGCACTTCCTGTTTCGTGTGCAAAGTCCAAACATTCAATAATAACAGACAAGCCATATAAAAGAAATAACATAAGAAGAATGAGCAAGTAACCTTTCTCAGCACCTTAAGGGAAGAAAATAGCCAAGAAATGAGAAAAGCAGAGGGGAGGGGAAAACAGGCAAAGATAAACCATTAAAACTCAAATGCAGATGAACGCAATGAGTAAGTAAGGACCTCCTAGCAACTGGTCTCTCCTGAAAGGCATGAATTAGCACTACCACTAAAATAGGAAAAATACCACTCAGATTGTTGATATTTTAATATCAGGCAAATGATTAGGTCTTTTCAGCATGGGGCAATGCTGATGAAATCTACTATTGCAAACAACTAATAAAGACACATCTGAGGTCGTTGCAGTGGCACACTCCTGTAATTCCAGTGAAATGGAGGCAGGAGGATCGCAGGCTCAAGGCCAAAGGCAGCCTGCATAAGGTAGTGAGACTTTGTCCCAAGATAACAAACACTGGGCTGAGGGTTCAGCCCCCCAGTACTGGGGGGGGGGGGGAAGGACACATTTGAGTCCCCTATTATTATTTAACTCAACAGCCAACAGGCGTTTATTGATAATCAACTTAGCGTAGGCACTGTGTACAAGAAGCACAGGGATGAAAGGCCCCATGGGCAGAGTCTAAAGTTTGGGAGTGGGGTGGGGTGAGCCAACAAGTCAGCAACAGTGACAAGTATTTTGCCAGGAGTGAGAGCTACAGGAGACCAAGCGAAGGGCTGAGGCTTGCTGGAAGAAAAGGTTAGTCAGCTGGGCCAAAGGGGAGGAGAGGAAAGGCATGAGAGGCAGAGGAATTGGTGCGTCACAGAACGTTTCTAAACAGTATACACGACCCTCAAGCCACACTGCAAGAGACCAACAGTGCAGGCAAGTTCATGAAAGAGTCTGGCCTCTAGCTCAAGGGCACAGGGAGTTACCGGAGGAGGGGAGAGACCAATCACGCTTAGGAGGGAAAATGAACAATGGGCAAGACGGAAAGGCAGGGGTCAGGTCTGTGGACCCTGTGGACATGTTATGGATGCTGTGGCCATAGTGGAGGGGGAAGTGGGTTGAGAGGAACAGACAGGTTTTGAAGAAATCACAGCAGGGACAAAATGGACCTGGTAAGTGACAAGAGGTGAAAACTGAGGACAAACAAGCAGAGGATGGCAACCAACAGCTGATAATGGGGCCATGCAGAGAGAAGGCACCAGAGAGGGAGCCAGGAAGACCTGGTTCTGCGTGGCTGTGCTACTGGGTTTTACCCACCGGGGGACACAGAGGCCTCCTGTGCCAATTGCACCCCACATGCTTACAGCTGTGCCAAATGCCTCAAGGAGCACATCCTTGCCCTCTCCTAGATCCTTCCTCCAGCCTAAACAAGAACCTCTTACCAGCTCACCCAGCCAGGTGGGCAACTCACCTGGGCAGCTCACCCGGCCAGGTGAGCTCCCGGCACCTGTCCATCCACTGTGGGCTCTGAGCCTGCAATGATGGCCAGTCAAGACCATCCTGACGTCACTTCTCTACTGACACTAGGGAGGAAGTCAATGTCATGAATTTACTTCCCACATCAGACTCACAGCTACTGCTCTTCAAGTATGTCAGTGTAAATTTTAAGCTCTGAAAGTATTTTTTTTATCATTTGTTTATATCATTAAATTACTGAAGGAGCTTTGGGGTCTTTTGGATTTTGGTTTTTGCCTTTTGAAAATGTGCTAAGATTAATAATCGCTTTTAGAAAAATCTATTATAACAAATCATCTTTAGTGTTCTGTTTGTAATATGCTTCCCAAGGAGCTGGTACATGATGTCACTTGTTACCAAACTGTAATCTTTTAGCTTCACTGACTGTTGCTTCCTTTCTAAACTTGACGCTGCCCAAGTTTCATAACAGTATTACTCTCTGCGAACATATGCCTATTTAGAATCCTACCACCAAAAACTCATTGCCTCTTCTTTAAGATTCAGTAATTTATACACATACAAACATGTATCTTGCAGTCTGCTGTCGAGTTAGCATATTCTCTTCCTTTTTTATTAAACTAATGTTAATAGATGCTTTTTAAAAGTTAGATTCTATGGCTAAGGGCAAAGGGAAGAAACTAATGCTTACTAAGCACCTGCTGTTCCTGTTTGAATCTACAGTGTTCCCCAAAGGTCATGTGTTTGAATGCTTAGTGTCCTGAGAGGCCATGGACACTGGGAGGTGGGACTAGCTTTGCAGAGGTGGGTCACTGGAGAGCACACCTTGGAGGGTTTATCCGAACATCCATCTGGCTCTGGTCTCTTTCTGCTCCCACACACTGTGGTGTGAGGAGATCCTAGGCCACTGGCCCTGTAACATGTCCCCACAAGACCTGCTTTGCCACTGTGGACTGAAATTCTCTAAACCATGCACCCCAATAAATTATTCCTCTCATAAATGTGTTTCTGTCAGTCATTTTGCCATAGTGACACACAAGCTGGCATACCTACCATGTGCCAGGCATTTTCCTCATCCCCACTTGTCTGTCAGTTTATTGTACCGTGGGGATTTGCACGTTGCTGTGATGCTGAAAGCTAGGTCACTGGTATTTCAGACACCAAGAGAGTAACCCATGGTGGAGACACTGGTGAAAAATAAGGCTCCAGGATTGATGGACTACCATTAGAGATGTTTCCACCAACAGCTGCAGCTCTGGAGGTGCTCACTTGTTTATGCCAAGAGATATGGAAAACAGATATGTGGCCAACTGGCCAGAAGAGATTCACATGTGTGCCTATTCCCAAGAAAGGGGATCCAACTGGAAATTATCAAATGGTATCACTAATATCACACACAAGTAAAACCTTGCGAAAAAGCATTCAAAAGTGACTGAGGCAGTATACTGACAAGGAACTGCTGGAAAATCAAGCTGGATTCAGAAGAAGGCATGGGACCAGGGACATCACTGCTGATGTCAGATGGATATTGGCCAAAAGCAGAGACTACCAGAAAGATGTCTATATTTCACTGACTATGCAAAGGCATTTGATTGTGTGGATAATAATAAATTATGGATAACATTGTGAAGAATGGGAATATCAGAACACTTCACTGTACTTATGAGGAATCTGTACATGGACCAGGAGGCCATCATTAGAATAGAATAAGGAAACATTGCTTGGTTTAAAGTTAAGGATGGTGTGCATCAGGGATATATCTTTTCCCCTTACCTCTTTAATCTCTGTGCTAAGCAAATAATCTGAGAAACTAGACTTTATGAAGAAGAACGTGGCATCAGAACTGGAGAAGGACTTATTAACAACCTGCGTTGTTTATATGACTCTACTGAAAGTGAAGAGGATCTGAAACATTTACTGATGAAGATAAAAGAACACAGCCTTCAAGAGGGACTGTACATCAGTATCAAGAAAACAAAAATCCTTACAACTGGGTCAGTAAGAAACCTCACAATAAATGGAGAAAAGATTAAGGTTGTCTAAGATTGTGCTTTCCTTGTGTCTACAATCAACATCCATGAAAGCAGCAGTCAAGAAATCAAAAGATATTTCACCGAGAAAAGCTGTTGCAAAAGACCTTTTAAAGTGTTATAAAGTAAAGATGTCACACTGAAGATAAAGGTGCACCTTACTATTTTAAGTTGCATCATATGCTTGCAAAAGCTGGACAGTGAATAAAGGAGACAGGAGAGGAACACATGCTTTTGAATTATGGTGCTGGAGACGAATATTGAATATACCACAGACTGCTAAAAGAACCAACAGATGTGTCTGAGGAGAAGTACAATCTGAGTACTCTTTGGAAGCAAGGATGGCTAAACTGTGTCTTATGTATTTTGGACATGTCAGAAGGGACCAATCCCTGGATAAGGATTATTATGCTTGGGAGAGTGGTGGCTCAATAAAAAAGAGGATGATTCTCAAATAGATGGATTGACACAGCGTCTGCAACAACAAGCTCAGACATAAAAAGAATGTGCTCATGGCACAGTGTCAGGTAGTATTTTGTTCTGTTGTACATGGGGTTGCTACAAATTGGACCTAACTCAACAGCACCTAACAACAATAATTTAATCTTCACAGACACCCACCCTTTGAAATAGACAGTAAACTTATTTTTCAAATGAATACGCAGAGAGCCAAATAAGGTAAATCAGAAGTCAGAATCCTCACAGATAGCAGAACTATGATTCTGCACTGAGTGTGCCTGAATAAACGTAAAGTCCTAGGTTGAGTCCCTCTAGTAAAAGAAGTCACTTGGGCCAGGTGCAGTAGTGCACGCCTGTAATCCCAGAGGCTTGGGAGTGGAGGTGGGAGGATCACAAGTTTGAGACCAGAGGCAGTCTGCATAACTTAGCGAGACCCTGTCTCAAAAAAAAAAAGTTTAAAAAATGGGCTGGGGGTGCAACTCAGTGGTCCAACACTTGCAAAGCAAGCAGGCATGAGGCCCTGGGTTCAACTCTCAGTACCACCAAAAAAAAAAAAAAAAAAGAAGTCACTAGGAAGTCATGAAGATCAGCAACCTCTCCTACCAAAAGACAGTGCTATGGAGACATATCTTGACTTTCAATGTAAAGATATCCCCAGTTTACCAAGTTACAGATTCCAACACTGTCTTTGCAAATTGCCTTTTGTGTGTCCAGTTCCCAAACATCTCTATCTGAGGCATAATGTAGCTGATACACAGGAAGATCAGGGAGTGCAAACACACCACTCCTTACTTCTGCCTTTTGCACAGCAAAGCAGCAGGGCATGTTAGGGCTCCTGGCAATGGCATACAAACCACAATGAGATCTTGGATGCGACCTTCATGGATGCTAGGGGTGGGGGTTAGTGTTTCTTAACTGGAGTGGACAGCAGCTTTCCAGCCCATCTCCACCATCCCCAGCACTACAAACCAAACCATCCACTTATCCTGGCCCAGATATTCTGAAAGGATCCTCCCCCCAGCTCACACCTGGAGGCGCTGCCATGGAGAGCCACTGACTCTGATGCAAATGCACCAAGCGCAGCAGGCAGTAAACGTGACGGAGAACAGCACCTCACACCCACATCTCTCAACGTTGGCCTGTGTCCTGTGGCATCCAGAACAAGGCACATCTGGGTTCCCAGCCTCAGGGTGGCCCACCATCCAGTTCATGGTCTCCTGGTTTTCAAGGATTCTCACAAAGCCCCTCTCCAGGGATCAGACCATAACAGCCAGGCAAAGGGGTGATGGTGAGAATGAGAAGAGCGAACCAGAGGGAAAATCAAGGAGCGAGAGGGTGGGCACAGAGCAGTGTCCACGCCAGACAGGAAGGCGCCTTCCCAGGCACAAGTCAGCTAACGAGACTCCAAAAGAAGTGTCAAACCAGCTCGACTCCGCAGGACGGTTTTGAAAAAACACTGCCTCTGTGGATGCAAAGGTGTGGTGCTGTTATTTTAGTGAAAACACTCATCTTATTACCATCTTATGGTAACAGTCAATCATCAAAACTCCCATTTAGCCCTCTTTCAGAGGTTTATGGTTCAGATGTGAAGACCTGATTTTCTAGAGTGAGGGTCAAACCCTACTACAGTGTTCCTCGGAACCTAGCCACCTTGGAAGCAAATGCCTTGAGGATGGGGGATTGTAAGGTGTGTACGTAAGGGCAGGGGCAAGGACTAGGCATGCTGCAGACAAAAACAAAAAGAAAATTCAGTCTGCGTGAAGATTTTCTTATGCATTTACCTATCCAGACTGCCTAAATAACATCAGGGACAAATGTAGTTGCTAGCGCTAAGATGTCTCAATGATAAATCAGACATTCCACTTTCAAACACAAAATCATCAAGTAGATCTCTAAAAGCCCACTGTTGTTGCCCATATGTGCCACAAATAATAGTCATCACCACAAAGAGCAGTAAAAGTAGCTTTGGGATCAAATTCTCACTATGTGGTCCTGTGTATTCCCAAAAAGGATCCCAGGATGCTGAGAGATTACCCTAAAATAAGTACTTGGGTCTGGGTGCCATACTACACAACTGGCCTCCCGAGGGCTGAACCCAAACACAGAAGTCCAGTCAGAATCCTACTTACCCTTGGTGCTTTCTCTCAGTCACTTTCCAACCACTGGCCGTCACCTCACTCCCCAACTATCAGTTCTCACTTGTATTCGGAGCCCAATCTTTTCACTGAGAAATCCCTCTGCCACGGTCCCTCCACCTGTCCACATGGTCCTGAAGAAAGTCTGCCTTACTGTGCTTTAACATGGAACACTGAATTTTTCCTGAACACAGCCAAGCCTCAGGTACAGGATGTTAAAAGTGTTATTTTTCAGTTTCTGTGATGGGCCCTGGGAGCTGTCCAGGCCCTAAGTCCAGTGGTTAGGCTGCCTCAGTGCACAGTCTGCCCCTGCTGCTGCTCCTGAGTCCTCAGAGTCCTTCTTCCTTGATTACTGAAAAGTGGGTGCCTGGACCCAGCCTCCACCTACACATTCCTGCAATTAGGCAATGTGTGTCCTGTTCACCTCAGTGCACCGCATAGCTCCATGGAGCACGTGTGCTCTCCAAATGACTACAGAAATAAATAGAGCCTGATCTGGTGAAAGAGGGAAACACTGAGTAAAGGGCCTTTACTACTGACCATGCCCTATTACTGTGACACCATGTTCACGACATTTTAGGAAACTGCATGTAGCAGAACAGATACAATATGCTCCACAAACATTTCATGTAGATTATTTCTTCTCAGTTGTAGCTAAAGGTATTTTCTTTTTTCTCTTCCAGTTTGTCCCAATCTTATTTATAATAACAACAGCTTGACACTTCCCAAGTGACTGTGATATACCAGCCCTGTGCCAAATCACGGTGCCAGAAGGGACCCGCTCTGGGGGTCCTGTGTCTCCCAGCCCCACTCTCAGCCCAGGAGCAGGTCAGCCTACCATTGCTTCTAGCATCTTCTAACCACTGCTTCCTGCAAACCTGGACCTGCTGAGCTGACACCCACAGGTCACGTACCAGGGAGCAGTGTCCCCTGGATCCAGGCACCTCTGCCCAGCTCTAGGGGCCCTCGAATTCCCAGCCTTCCCTCCCACTGTGCCTCTGGGGTCCTCTGAGGAACCCAACCCAGCAAGCCTCTTCTGAACTAAAGCACAGCTTAAGAAAACATGGGGACTCCCTACAGGCTAAACAGAACTCCTCCCCTCATCATGGCTCCGCCTTGGCTCCTCAGGGGACTGGTAGTTCCTGCTCTTCAGCCCTGGCCCCTCCGCCCCCTCCTGTCCCATCAGTGCCTACTCTCTCCCCTCTCCATTTTCTGCTTTTAATCACTAAGAGCTGAGGACAGAAGTCACTAGGCTCCTTCAGAAGCCCAGGCTCAGCGGAGTGGAGAGGTGTGCCAGGCAGGAGGCTGGCCCGGAGTGGACAGCACCCAGAAGGATGCGCCAGCCCTGGGGGACACACAGCCACCTGGGCACTGGTCAGCGTTCCAGGGTGCACGCTGGTGTGGTCTGTGCTCACAGGCCTCCATGAAGAGCAAAAAGATAAGGAAGAGAGGCTCATTTTGCTGGTCTTCTGCCTTCTCCTCCCCCCAACCCCAGGATATATGCTCCATGGGAAGGGACTTCTTCCTGCCTTATTCTTTGTTGAATCCTCAGGACCCAGAACTCAGCAAACAGAAAGCCTTGATATGCTGGCCAATTCACAGCCCAAATACTGAGGGGCCACCTCAACCCAGACCCTCAGGAAATATTTGCTGAGAGAAGAATGAATGAGCAACATACCTAACTAAAAAGCTTCTTGTAGAATGAACATCCATACCTCAGAATCTCTTACCAACTCTATATGGACTGCAGCGAATAAATTCAAAAGACTTCTGACAAACCATGGCAAGGGGACAGAACTGAGGTTCTTTCTGTCCTTGAAAGAGAGAGGGAGCCGGGCACGGTGGCGCATGCCTGTGATCCCAGTGACTCGGGAGGCAGAGACAGGAGGATCGCAAGTTTGAGACATAGGCAGTCTGTATAATTTAGCAAGGCCTCACACATGCTATGGCCCTGTCTCAAAAATTAAAAATATTGGGCTGGGCATGCAGCTCAGTGGTACAGCACTTGCAAAGCATGCAAGCATGAGGCCCTGGGGTCAATTCCCAGTACCAAGGGCAGGGGGGAAGCAAGGAGAGGGGGAGGGAAGGAAAGTGCTGTATCATCAAAGTGGCAGTGTACAGGCATGTAGCCTCGGGAGGGGTGACCATGAGGGACAGTGACACCCCCCAAATGATTCCTCTGCAGCAGCCAAGGACAGGCACACAGAAACTAACTCCCAGGAAAACACCAACAATGTTTTCCCCTTTGTTGAGGCGGAAGATGCTACTGCTTCCAACTTCCTTTTAAACAAAGAACACAAAGAATATGTACAGCTCTGTATGTCTCCAAACAGAAAGGAAAAACAAGAAAAGAAATTAAGTAGTTAAAATAAAATTTCAGAAAGAATCTAGTTTCTATTGCTGCATTTATGATTTCTTCATTGTTGTTAGGGTATTGTTAGGTGCTGTCGAGTCGTGTCTGACTCATAGCGATCCTTATAGGGTTTTCAATAGCTGATTGTTTCGGGATTGCCTTGGGAGTGGGTTGTCACGTCCTTCTCCCATTTTTGAAGTGCTGGGAATCAAACTTGGGACCTCAGAGACTGCAGAGCGGCACTCTACCAACTGAGCTAAATCCCATCCCCGATTTCTTCATAGCAGAGATTAAAATCTGAATTTCTATTATAGTATAATAAATGTGCAGCCTTCAGTATGGCATGAGATACAGATCTGTTTTGTTATTCAGTTGTGTGGTTGTTAGGTGCCATGGAGTTGGGGCCAATTCATAGCAACACTACATAGAACAGAGTGAAACACTCTCTGACACTGTGCGATGCTGGGTACTACTGTCAGTGCTTCTCTTATTCATAAGGTTTTCAATGGTGGATTGTTTTGGGAGTGAACTACCAGGTCCTTCTCCCTAGCCTATAGCACCTAGTATTCCCAGACGGTCTCCCATCCAAGAACTAACCAGGCCAACCCTGCTTAGCTTCTGAGATCAGGCGGGATCGGAAGCTAGGGTGCTACAGGCGCAGACTGTGATCCAGTTCCAATTGATTTTTTTTTTTTTTGAGTGGGGGTGGAAGGGTGGTTCAAGACAAAGTCTCGCTGTGTAGCCCCAGGCTGGCCCTGAACCCTTATCACTCTTCCTGCCTCAACTTCCCAAGTGCTGGGATCGCCAGCATGCACCATCACACCCAGCTGTTATAAATAATTTCCACGTACCTCAGAAAAAACTGAAAGTGATGCTCCCTGGGTTGAGTTCGGGCATCTAGCAAGAAAGGATCGGGGAGCACACCCAACTAAGACCTGTGGGCAAAATGACCAAGAGCATGGAGGCCAAGACGAGAAGGGAACCTGGCTGACATGCTGGACACGCAGGACAGTCACCACCAGAAATTTTAATCGAAGAGCCAACCTGTAAGTGAAATCCCAGCTATATAATCAGAAATTACCTCAAAAAGAGTGAAAAGGAGAAAGCACACAAAGAAACCAAGTACATAAAATTGTAAGCAACTATCACATCAAACCCAGGAAAACAAAAACAAAAACAGAATCATATAATTCAGGACAAAGAGAGCAGAACCAACCTGTAAGAAGATCTTGGTTGGGCAGCTAAATTAAAATGTGAACATTTAGGTATCTACCCAGAGGATTTTCATAGGAGAAAAAGAATTGGTTCACTATTTTAATCAGATGGCATAATATTAACAGATAACAGAGAAAGCAGAACAACCCACTTTTTTTCCACAGCCATTTACACCCCGAAGAGCCTGTGGATTATGTTTCAGTCTGTATGCCATTCTAGGTCACGTCTGCGATTCCTGACAATCAAACTCAGTTGGACGAGCAAGTGAGATAATCACCTCACGGTATTTTCCTCACTTGCAGACGTGATCTATGACTTCAGTTTCAGGAAGACAAACAAAGCTAAATCTACAATTAACTTTCTACCTCATACTGTAAATTCAAACCTGCCCCTCAAACACTGTGATTTGGGGGAAAGTGGAAAGAGGGGAAATACGGAGGCCTCTGCGGATGACCTCAGACACAGGAAACTTGATGTGTCTACGCTAATGATAAAATCTGAGATGCAACTGCTAGAGCAGACTTATTCTGAATTTAGTCAAGTCTGTGCAGCTTTGGAGGGATGCAGCCAGATAAACAAGATCTGCATTCAGAAAAGCTACACTGGAAGATCCAAATAAATGTCCTTCAGAATGCTGCCACTGAAGATCTGCGGCCCAGTTTAATAAAATGTGAATTAGAACAATCACAGCAATGACATGTGAACAATCCATCTCATTTGTAAGGCTGAATCAATAATAAGGCTCCATTCTAACTCTTTTTGGCTCCACCTGAGTGCTCAAGCAGCTCTGCACGCAGGGCTGAGGCAGCCTCATGACCGTGAATGCTGAGCGCGCTCCAGTATGCGTCAGTCACTGCACAAAGCCACCGCTGCTCTCCCACACCACCCCGGGCATTCAGAGGTGGGGCACCAGGGAGGGACAAAGCTGGGCTGTGGCTATGGCCTGAATAGGAAGTGTCCCCCAAAAGGCCCATGTGCGGAAGGCTTGGACCTCAGCTGGGGGATCCAACCATGGAGAGGAGACTGGATCCCGAGGGCTCTGGCCTAATCAATGAGTTGATCCATTGATGAACTCATAGCCCATGGGCATTACTGGGAGGGGGGTCTGGGTAGAGGAGGCAGGTCCCTGGGAACATGCCCTTGAAGGGTGTCTTGTCCCTGGCCTTGGTCTCCCTCTATATCCCAGCCACCCAAAGGTTAGCAGCTCTGCTCCACACCCTGTCAGGACCTCTGCCTCAGCAAAGGCCCAGGGACAGGGCTGGTGACCAGGGACTCTGGCCTGTAGGACCATGAGCCAAAATAAACACCAGCAGGCTGCTGACTCAGGGATTTTGTCCCAGCAGCAAAAGGTCTAATACAGCTGGGAAGGTGCAGCAAAGCACCTACAGTTTGCCATTTTAGGTCATCACAGCTATGGAAGAACAAGGCCAGGGTGGCTTTTACTGGCACTGTCAGCGGGTCACTGAGGGCTCCTGGTTTGCTCCCCTAATAAACGTGCAGTGTTGATAAAATATGCCAAGCCCCACAGCCCAGCAGTGCGGTCCCTGTGGGTCTCCTCTCAGTCAGAGAAGAGAGAAAGGAAGTAAGGAGCTGCCCCTAACAGAGCCTCCTGCTTTCAAGGTAAGCTCCAGGGTCCTGGAGTACACTGAAACAAATGAAGGGAGGGTCCCCTGCCTAGGTCCAAGGCCGCTGGGAAGACCCTGACATTCAGAAGCACCCCAGCAAGCTCACCAGCTGAGCCTCGCGGTGAGGGCGCAGGAGTTAGCCTCCCAGAGGGCATTTTCCTCCCACTTTGATGACGGGAAGTGGAGGCACAGAGCTCTGATAGATTCCTCATGCCAGAACAGGAGGGTAATCTACATTTATGCCTCTGTTTTCCTACTGCAATCTGCCAAGTTTGGTGAAATCTGATTTTTAAAGCAATACTTTTCTCAGCATTCCGAGAAATACAAGCTCAAGACCAATTTTTTAAAATTTCTGTTTTTAAATTTCAGGCAACCAATGTGACTACACTGAAGACAAGAAATGCTACTTGTCTGCCTGGTGCAATGAACCTGTCCTCTGTGAACAGAAGAGTTGCCAGCGATGAGCTCGGAGTGCAGCCAGTTTCTCCTGGTGAGGGGAAGGAGCATCTCTGCCCTTCACTGGACAGGTCCAGGACAGGTGAAGTGCAGGTGCCCCATACCCAGCAGCAGGGTGGCTTCACCCAGGGAAGGTTTCAGCAATCAGGCCCTCTGGGACACCTGCAGGTGGAAGGGCTCTTTGCAGCCACTTCTGGGCTGTGCTGTGTGCCCTCCTGTCCTTCTGAAGCCAGATAAGGACCTCACAGCATGCTCACTGCTCTTCCTCCCAGGAAGGGTCCTGTTGGCCCGGAGGGCGACCCAGTAAGAAAAGCTGGGGAACGGCTGCCGCCAGAGCACACACCTCATCTTCAGGCTCCCTCCTGACAATGCTATGTGATCTGCTCCAGGCCCCTGCCCTATGCTCACATCACCTCCTCCTGCACCCCACTCAGAGCTGTACTAGCCAGCAGCTGACAGCGAGGAGCAAGAGGCACCACTGTGGTTTCGGAGGTCCAACTGAAGCAGCTACAGAGGATGCCCCTCCACTCTGCTTTCCATTTCTAACCCTCCCTGCTCCAGATTAGGAATCCCTTTAAAGAGCAAAATCCACGTTTCTACATGGTTGGTTTCTGCTTCCCGTGGCACAGCTCCTTGGTGAGTTTCATGGTCCACTCGGCCTTCAGTAAACCTACGCTTAACCAGTGTGGCAAAGTCTACCCAACAGACTACGTGTCTCCCCCTGGGGTGCCTCTGTGCCCTCTAGGACTCCAGACTGCTGGACTTTCAAGTAGGGACTAGGAGGCCATGCCCAGTCTGACCACTCACAGCTGCATGCCCTTGAGCAAGATACGCAACTTCCAGGATGAGAGACTGCAGAATTCCTACCACCTATAAAAAACATAAAGGCAGTTGGCGGGGTGGGGAATCTTGGGCTCCATTGAATTGACTGTTATGATAGTATAACACACTATTTTTCAAACTGCCAAGTTGGACCCTTTAGGAAATTATGAAATCAACTTAGACAATAACAACTCATCTTTTAAAAAATGAAAAAAAAAAAAAAGTTCAGAACATAATGAATGATATGGAGTGCTTAAGGATTATTTCATATATTTATCAATATGAAAGAAAGATTTGGATTCATGTATAAAATATATTTTCTTGCTACAGGTCTCAGTTGAAAAACGAGAGAGCCAAAAGTAGAGGGACAAACCCCAGCGTGGTACTGGAGATACTGCCCAACTATGCAAACAGCCTTTAACCTGCCAAATTCTCTTTCACCTAATGACTGAAATCCTTCTGACATCTCTGATCACTTGAGAGAGGAAAGTAACCTGAAAGAATTCAAAATAAGCCTACCAAATGCTGCCCAAGTTAGCCAAGAGGGAGCTTTTGGTTATTCAAGTATTAGTGTCATTCACCTTGTCATATAGCAATTTACAGATCGCACCTAAAACTCTGAGGCATGAAATCCACTCCTGGGATTCTACCCTACTGACAAGATTTTAGGTATCCAGATATTCATTACTGTGTTATTTACAACAGGAAAAAGAAAACAGTAGTCAGGCATGGTGGCACATACCTATAATCCTAGTGACTCAGGGGGCAGAGGCAGGGGAATTGTACGTTTGAGGCCAGAGGTAGCCTGCATAACTTAGTGAGATCCCGTCTCAAAAAGGGCATAGGGGTGCAGGTCAGTGGCAGAGTGCTTGCAGAGTATGCACGAGACCCTGGGTTCAGCTTCTCAAGGAAGGAAGGAAGGGGAAGGGGAAAGGGAAGGGAAAAGGGAAAGCAAAAAGAAAACAGTACGTCACCTATATGTCCAGTAATAAGGGACTGAGTAGCACGGTTGATGAATTATCCACATGAAAGTTATGTAGCTATTAAATATGATTTTTATAAATAGCTTAATACATTTGTAATTGGGGAAATACTTCTGTTTATCATGCTAAGTAAAATAAAAAAAGACAAAATTGTGCATGCAGTGTCACAACAATGACACATGATATAGGTTTGAGGAGTTAGTGTTGTATTGTTTTGGTAGTAGTGGTTTTGTATTAACGAAAACCAGCTTTCACAAATACTAGGAAAAAATTCCACATAAATGTTCACAACAGTTCTCTCTGTATGAAGCAAACACAGGAGCTTCTTTCCTTTTCTTTCCTTTTCTGTGTTTTCCAACTTTCCTCTAATAGGCACACAGTAGTCCCCCATAGTCAACCATAACATAGTAAGATATTCTAAGAGATAACCTTCACAAAGCTCTTATAGTTTACTACTATGACATATTTTATTATTAGTTATTGCTGTTAATCTCTTAAACAGCCTAATTTATGAGTCAAATTTCATCATAGGTATATATCTTAGTATATGTAAGAGTCTCATCTTATCAATGGTTTGGGGCATCCCCTGGGGGTCTTGGAATGCTTACCCTAAAGAGAAAGGGGACAACTGTATTTCACATACCAAATGGAGAAACTGACATAACCATCTTTCTTTTGAAGCAATCCGAAACAATCAGCCACTGAAAACCCTATGAGGGTCACTATGAGTCAGACCTGACTCAATGGCACCTGACAACAATACCACACAGTTTTTAAATGTCCAATCTCAAAGGATGGAGTGACACTCCAGGAGTCACTTAGAGGGAATGGAATTGCTGGTATACAGGAGCTGCACACCATGATAGGAGAAGAGAGTAAAAATAAACAAGTGATGGTTAAATTTATTTACCTCTGAACACAAATATTGCTTTATTCTACGATAAAACAAGGTTATGCTTAGGTTTAAAAAGGCCACTGGCTTAATAGGAACATAAAAGCTGGTTTGCCACATGAGTGGGAAGATGTCTGTGGTCCAGAGGGCAGTGCTGGGGCTGGCTGGAGGGTGCCAGGAACAGGCGGCGCCCACCTCTCCGTGCCAGCCCAGGCTGAGTGTTAGGCAGTAATCACTTGCTGAGACAAGAGCCCCAAATTTGCCCCAGTTAACAGGCCCACCAGCCTCGGGAAGCTCAAGGGCGAGTCAGTGCCCATTCTCAACCCACATAGTAACATTTTACTTCTCAAATCCACCTACCACTGTTGAGAGCCACACAGAGCTGAACCTCACTACTGCATCAGAAAAAGAGGAACCACATCAACGAAAACCTGCGTGGAAAAGTACTCTGCTTTTGTATTTTCAGCACAGTCTTCAACCTGGCTGTAGTCTGCTATCAAATACATCTTTGGTTAATCACCATGAGTTTCTGGTCATTTTAAGAAGAAATGGAAAATTACTTCTTCATTCTGGTCTGAGGAATTTAGTGACATTTACAACTTTCCAAGCAAAGAGCTAAGAATATCATAACAAGCTCTGAACCCACAAAGCAAAACATCGACATGCAGAGAGCGTTATCAATCTGATGAGGTACAAATCTCTTTTCTTCCCTCTCTCCATGTCTAATTCATTTGTGTACAAAGAAAGCGGAAAGGCAGGAGGAGATGAGTTTGCAATTTATGTCAACACACATGTTAAATCTGTGTGTTCAAGTCTTTACCAACAGTCCCTTTCATGCTAAGAAACACAAGTTTGTTCTGCATAAAACTACTGAAAACAAACACTGATTTGCATGAAGTGTAACATTTATTTGCTTTAGAGCAGGGTGCAATGGTGCACACCTCCAATCCCAGCATTTGGGAGGCCAAGGCAGGATGATCTCAAATTCCTGGACAGCCTAGGCTACAGAATGAGACCTTGTCCCAAAAAGCAACCCTAAACTTTTATTTGGTTTAAATGTGCAACAAATTGGTAAGCTTTGGAAAATCAAAGAAACTGGAGATCATGACAGAAAAAGTCTTTTGTTGTTGTTGTTGTTTTTGCAGCAAGCAGACATGGGGGACAGGACTTCCTAAGTCACACAGACTGCCTCTGGCCTCGAAAGCCTCCTGCCTCCATTCTGTCCCCCACCCAGTCACAGGGATTATAGGCAAGCACAACCGTGCCCAGCTCAACACACATTTTAAATTAACCAACAGGATTTGATTTTCAAACCAAAAGATTTTATATGTAATGACCCCCCACACCTTTATTTAAGCAGACCCAAAAGAAGCCATCTCCCTAATCTCACAGTGGATGCTTCATCCACAGAGGCCTGGCTCCCAAGCACAGCTCTCTCCCATGCAAAGGGCTGAGAGAAAATGAAAAGGTCAAAAATATCTCCCACTAAACTTAAATAGACATCCCTAAGAAATAAATACTGATGCAAAACGTGTAGCAGGAAAAACACCTGTGCCAGGCGGCCCGCCCTCCCCAGCGTTCCACCAGCAACGATCACAGACAAAGAGACAGCTCTCCAGCCATCCACCCCTGCAAGAGGCTCCCAGCACCCCAATAGCCTGTACCCCAATATTTCCTTAAGAACAACCCGGCATCTTCCTTATCTCAGGAAGCCCCCCACTGCCAGGGTGGCCACCCCAGACAGCCTCAGCCTTACAAGGCATCTTCCTGCTCCCAACACCGTTCCATGGAACCTGCCGCACTCAAGCCCAGCCTGAGCAAATGCCCGGTTAATCCTCCACGCTACCGAGGAAGACACTTCCATGCAGCGACTGGTGTCTTCTCTCAAACCTCACAGCCACTTTCACACTCGACTCCTGCCTGCTGCCCCTCGCCATCTTCTCTCCCATACTGCTGGGTCCTGATCCTCAGTGACAGAAAGACCTAGGTAGTGCTCCTTCCATTGTTCTGCCTTCTCTCTCGGCCTCCTGTTCTCTGTGACCTTGTCCTCACCCTACCACAGGCTCCCGTCCCAGACCCTGCCTCACCAACACAGCCACTCTTCGATGGCAAAGCTGAGCAGTCCTCCCCTCTGTTCCACCATCATTTCCGACCTTCTCAATCTTCCCAGCTCACTCCCTCCGGTACACCAGCTCCAATAAGTCTGCAGCGCCCCCTAGACCATATCCAGGTTTAGCACCCCTACTCCAAAATCCAAAATCCAAAACACTGTAGAACCCGAAACTTTAGGGGTGCTGGCATTCAAAATGCTTTGGATTTGGGAATTTTAAATCAGGAATGCCCCAGCGGTTAAAGTCCATGCAAACATTTCAAAATTAAAAAGAAAAATCCCAAATCTGAACCATGGCTGGTCCCAAGAACATCAGAGAAGGATATTTGGCCTGCACACTTGTCCTACGTCCTTCCTGTTGTCCCTCACTTCCCTCTGCATTCATCTCAGAGAGGACGACTCATCATTGTCATAGCTTCCTGGTCTCTGGCTTCCTCCCATGCTCTTCTATGTCTACAAAGAAATTTTTTTTCCTGTGGTACTGGGTACTGAATCCAGAGCTTTGCTTAAGTGTTCCACCACCCAGCTGCATTCCCAAAGCCTTTTATGTTTTTATTTTGACACAAGGTCTCAGGAAGTTGCCCATGCTGGCCTTAAACTCCATTTGTAGCCCAGGCAGGCCTTTAATTTGTGAGCCTCCCACCTCCACCTCCCAAGAAGCTTCTCTGAAGAGCTTTCTTACAAACCCAAGCACATTAAATCTAACCATCCAGCTCCACTACATCAGCCCCAAGCAACTGTGCCCAGCTGAAGGAACAGGCTGGCAGTATCTACTTTAAGTTCCTGACAAGCCCCTGGGTGGCCCGGGGTCCCAGTTCTCCAGCCCTCTCCCTCCTCCACCCACTGCCCTCCTCCCAGGGCAAGCTGCCCCTCTCAAGGAACCTTTCACCCCCACCCCCGCATCTTGCCTCTACCTCCCTCCCAGACTTCCTATTTCTCTGCCTCCCTTTTCAGCAAGGCTCCTTATTGCTCCAGTTCCTCTCCAGATCCCCTCTGGAACCCAGTGCCATGGGGCTCTGCCCCCACCACACAGTGAACCAGCACTTACCAAGGCCACTGCTGATACAATGGCCAACTCTCAGGCCTTGTCTTGTACAAGTTGTTGTTGTTCTTAGGTGCCGTCAAGTCATAGCCAACTCATAGCGATCCTCATAGGGTTTTCAATGGCTGATTGTTTTGGGATTGCCTTGGAGTGGGTTGCCACGTCCTTCTCCCATTTTTGCGGTGCTGGGAATCAAACTTGGGACCTCAGAGACTGCAGAGCAGCACTCTACCAACTGAGCTAAATCCCAGCGTCTTGTACAAGATGCTGGCTCAATCCCACCTTGAAACACTTCCCCCCTCTGGCTGCTAGGTCTCTGCTCCGTGGTTGGGATGTATGTGTCTGTCTTGGCCTCAGCTCCTCCTCTGCGCAGCCAGCTCCTTCTCCCACCCCGCTGGCTACTTCCCTGTCTCCTGGCCCCCGGGCTCAGGACTTAGCCCTTCCCTCCCCACCTATGACACCTGCTTGCTGCCTTGGACATCTTAGCTTCATGAGCCTCCTAACACCTTCAGCTCCACATCCGTGCTGTCAGGTCCAGTCCTGACCTCTCCCCTCAACTCCCCCACTGCTCATTTGGATTCCCGTCAACTCTCTAGTGTGTTAATCAAGACCACTGGGTTGAATACCTGCCCCTTCCAGGCACGGGTCACCCAATGAACACCCCACACCTTGAAGCCGGCATGCATCTTCTGCTCCTTTCTTCTTCCCACACCCACACTCCCAATCCACTAGCGAACCCTGCCAGCTGGCCCTCCTACACACCCAGGACCTCCCACCCTCATTCCCACCTGATCCCACCCCACGGCCTCTCAGTGTTCTCAGGACTCTTCCCAGACTATTCTTGCCCCAGGCCCAGTGGCCAAAAAAATCCAGTCAAAACTGATCACCTACTGAATGTCTGCTGGTATCTGCAGTACCAGTGGCATAGCTTTCACCATCCCAGCAGCATCCAAGGCCCCACAGTATGGCAAACTGACAGACTAGTGAGGGCAGGCTTAAGTTGAGCTTCTAGACTCAGACAAACTAGGGAGAAGGACATGGCCGCCCACTCCTGAAAACGATTAAGCACTGAAAACTGTATGAATAGCAGAGACACACTGTCAGATACAGTGCCAGAAAATGCCTCCCAGGTTGGAAGGCATTCAAAAGATGACCAGGGAAGAGTTGCCTCCTCAAAGTAGAGTTGACCTTAATGACAGGAATGGAATAAAGCCACAACAACCTCCAACTGCTGATATGGCACGACTCAAAATGATAAGGAATAATTCACTGTAAATATCCATTAATAATTGGAACGTGCAAAGTACATAGTATGAATCCAAGAAAATTAGAAATCATCAAAAGTTAAATGGAGCATATAAATATCAACATTATAGGCATCAATGAGCTAAAATGGACTGGCATGGGCCATTTTGAATCAGATAAACACATGGTCTACTATGCCAGAAATGACAACTTACAGAGAAACGGGGTTGCATTCATCAACAACAACAAAAAAAAAATCTCGAGATCTGTCCTGAAGTAAAATGCTATCAGTGATAAAATACTATCCATACACCTACAAGGAATGCCAGTTAATATGACTATTATTCAAATTTACACACCCACCACCAAGGCTACAGATGAATAAAGGGTAGATTTTTACCAACTCCAGCAATCTGAAATAGACTGAACATGCAATCAGAATGCACTGACAATTGCTGGTGACTTCAATGCAAAAGTTGGAAACAAAGAAGGCAACCCCATAGTTGGAAAGTATGGCCTTGGTGACATAAACAATGCTGGAGATTGCCCAACAGAATTTTGTCAGACCAATGACCTTTTCATTGCAAAGATATTTTGTGACCAACATAAATGGTAACTATATACATGAAATTCACCAAATGGAACACACAGGAAATAAATTGACAACATTTATGGAAAGAGATGATGGAAAACCTCAATATCAAAAGTCAAAACAAAACCAGGTACTGATTTTGGATTGGACCATCAACTGCTCATATGCAGGTTCAAACTGAAACTGAAGAAAATTAGAATGAGTGTACAAGAGCCAAGGTATGACCTTGAGTATATCCCATATATACTCTTGAGTTCAGAGATCATCTCAAGAACAGATTTGATGCATTACATACTAATGATCAAAGACCAGACTACTGGCATGACCTCAAAGACATCATTAATGAAGAAAGCAAAAGGTCACTTAAAAAAAAAAGAAAAGAAGAAAAGACCAAATTACATGTCAAAAGAGACTCTGAAACTTGCCCTTGAACATTAAGCCATTAAAGTTAAAGGAAAACATGACAAAGTTAAAGAACTAAACAGGCAATTTCAAAGGGCAGCTCAAGAACACAAAAATCAAATATTATAATGAAATGCAAAGAGCTGGAGATAGAAAATCAAAAGGGAAGAACACATTCTGTTTTTCTCGAGCTTAAAAAATTGAAGAAAAAATTCAAGCCTCCAGTGGCAATAGTGAAGGATTCCACACGGAAAATATCAAAAGAAGATGGAAGGAATACATAGCCACTACACCAAAAAGAATTGGTGCATGAACAACCAGTTCAAGAGGATGAATATGATCAGGAACCAATGGTACTAAAGGAAGAAGTGGAAGCTGCTTTGAAGGCACTGGTGAAACACAAGACTCCAAGAATTGATGTAATACCAATTGAGATGTTTCAACAAACAGATGCAGTTCTGGAGGTGCTCACTTGTTTATATGCCAAGAGATTTGGAAAATAGTTACCTGGCCAACTGACTGAAAGAGATCCACATTTGTGCCTACTCCCAAGAAAAGGGATCCAACAAAATGCAGAAATTATCAAACAATATCATTAATATCTCTCGCAAGTAAAATTTTGCTAAAGATCATTCAAAAGTGGCCACAGCAACATATACACAGGGAACTGCAGAAAATCAAACCAGATTCAGAAGAGGGTATGGAACCAGAGACATCATTACTAATGTCAGATGGACATTAGCCAAAAGCAGAGAATACCAGAAAGATGTCTATATTTTGACTATGCAAAGGCATTTGCCTGTGTGGATCACAACAAATTATGGATGACATTGTGAGGAATGGAAATACCAGAGCACTTAATTGTACTCATGAGAAATCTATCCATGGACCAGGAGGCAGCTGTTTGAATGCAACAAGGAAACACTGCCTGGTTTAAAATGAAGAGAGGTGTGTATCAGGGCTGTATCCTTACATTGTACCTCTTCAATCTCTATGCTGAGCAAATAATCTGAGAAACTGGATTTTATGAAGAAGAATGTGGCATCAGGATTACAAGAAGACTAACAACTGTGTTATGCAGATGACACAACTTTGCTTGCTGAAAGTGGAGAAGATCTGAATCATTTACTCAAGATCAAAGAACACAACCTTCAGTACAGATTGTGCCACATCATCAACAAAAGTTCTTACACCTGGGTCAGTATGCAACTTCATGATAAATGGAAAAAAGATGGAGGTTGTCCAAGATTTTGCTTTACTTGGTTCTATAATCAACACCCACAAAAACAGCAGTCAAATCAAAAGACACACTGCATTGGGAAAAGCAGTTGCAAAAGACTTCTTTTAAAGTATTGAAAAGATGTTCACATTGTAGACGAAGATGTGCCTGACCCATGCCATAGTATTTTCAGTTGTACCATATGCTTGCCAAAGTTAGACGGTGAATAAGGGAGACAAAAGAACTAATGCTTTTGAATTATGGTGGAGACAAATATTGAATATTCCACGGACTGCCAAAAGAACCAACAGATCTGTCCTAGATGAAGTGCAACTAGAGTGCTCCTTGGAAGCAAGGATGGCTAGACTGCATCTGATGTACTTTGGACATGTTGTCAGGAGAGACCATTCCTTGGAGAAGGACATGTTTGGGAGAGTGGTTGGTCAATGAAAAAAGGAAGACTCTCAACTAGATGGTTTGATACAGTGTCTGCAACAATGGGCTTAAACATAAAAAAGATTGTGTGCATGGCACAGTTTCAAAAGGTGTTTCATTCTGTTGTACAAAGGGTCACTATGAGTCAGAATGATTCGACAGCACCTAACAACAACACAACTGAATGTCTACTGAGACTTCACAGTGGCACTCGTTCCATGGCTCAAAGTCCTACCAACAGCCCCAAAGGCTGGACACAATCCGTCCTGCTGCATCGTCCGTGGGGTGTGGCCGGTGGGTATAGTCATAGTCACAGATCCCATGAGCACTGCCCCCTGCCCGGGCTGCCTGGCTGCCCCTCAAGCCCAGCAGGCACACACCACCTCTGCCTGCAAGGCTCCTCCCCGGATACCTACAGGGTTTATTCCCTCAGGAACTACAAGTCAGGGCTCAAATGTCACCTTAGGTAAAAATAATGTCACTTTATTCATAAGCATTATCATAATAATACCTAAACACACAATGGCGGCATGTCAGGCAGTATTCTGAGACCTACGTGTACCTTAATTTATCTAGCACAGCTCCTTTCATGGTCCCTTCCTCCGGGATGGAGGCGGAACTCAGTTGTAGAGCACCCACCTGGCATGTCAAGGTCCTAGGATTATTTCTTCATTTTGCCAACGTGCAGTTTCATTTTGCCAGTGAGAGTTGGGGAAGTTAAAGAGCTCACCCAAAGTTACACAGCTAGCGGGTGCTGGAGTGTGCATTCCACTTGCGTGGTCTAGCTCCAGAATTCTGCTATACCCTGCTTCCTACACCCCTCTCCTTAGATTTCTGCCTTGTTCTGGGAGGTCTCCTTTATCTATCGGTTCTCTCCCCCATGATTGTGTGAACCCTACATGGGCAGGACTTTGTGGCTTTGTTCCCAGTTACCCGAGGTTGGGATGGTGTGAAACACAGAGCGGGTACCTGGAAATGACTTGTCGAATGATAAAAGGAATGATCTCATCACACCAAGCCGCCTGTTTTTCCTCCACAGTTTTCAGAAAATCTGCTTCTGTACAGGAGCAACCACACTGCAATTAAAATGTTGGCTCCCCGTGGTGGGAGGTATGACCCCTCATCGTCTGGAGAATGGCCTGGGGGCAGCTGAGCACAAGTGGCCAGCTGGGACAAGTGACCTGTCCAGTAGGTGAACATGAAGGAGCAGGTGTGCTGAGAAGCCCTCTGCAGCCCACCACACCTCATCACACAAACACCAGGAGTGACCTGCAGGTTTTGGTTAAAGGCACACCTTTTGCTTTCTTGCCTGTTATATCTTCATAAAACTACATGTGGTCAAAGCCATGTTTTCCAATCAAATTACAAACACCAATATCCAACCTCTGCTAAACCGTTCAGGCAAACCAGAGAAGAGAAATCACACGAAGCCCAAAAACTCCCCCAGGTGTCAGATCAGCTTATTATTGAATCCCTGCACTTGTGCTATTTTTATGAATGTTTCAAGCTGCTGAATGACACCACTACTAAATAATACCTCAAACCTCTCGAAGTCTCAGAAAGTAAGATTTTACTTATATGATTTTCAGGCCTGGCATATTTTTATTATGAAACAGACATGTATAGAATATCAGAAGTAACAGACATGATAAAAAATACCATCATCATCCTCATTAGTATCATGACCACCATCTCAGGATCAGAAGGATGTTTCCTATCACCTGTCCCGAAATAGAAACAAAGACATCTCTCTACTTTATCACATTTTCACTAGTAAAGCTGTCTTTTTGAAGCATCATTACTTTCTAAAGCCATATTACAAGGTCACATGTTATGTTTAACTAGTTTTTCTAGAATCCAAATGAAACCACCTTTCTTTAACCTAGGTGGTAACCCCGTATTGATTTTTTCAAAATCTGTATAATCAAGTTTATGTGCAAATTGTAAAAGAAATTAGGAGACAATGGGTTTTAAATGGAGAACTTCTTGGTTATTAATACACAATTTTGAAACCATGAGGAAGTGCTCACACCTAAGCCCTACTCTTCACCTTTCACCAGCGCAGGCCCGAGAAATGGGTGGCCCTGGGCAGGCGGGCCAAGCACCCTATAAACCCCACACAGGGCGCGGGCAGAGGTGCAAGCCAACTCTCTCGGTCTCTCCCAGCTTCAGAGTCCTGGTGCCAAGGAGGGTGGGCACACAAGGACCACTGCTGTCCACAAAGCCACAGGGAAAGGGAAGCTGCTCCTAAAACACAATTTGGTAGGACAGCTTAGAATCCACTCTACAAGTTCTATATTCAAAATGCATGTGACACCCAACAAACATATCCTGCCACCCTTTTATTAAAAGAATGAAGGGATGATTTCTTGCACACAAATGTATTAGCTTAGAGGTCAATTAGCTTAGGGCAATTAAGTACCATTTAAATGAAATAAGATGATCCATATTTTGTTGTTGTTGTTGTTGTTGTTGTTAGGTGCCGTGGAGTCAGTGTCCAACTCATAGCGACCTTACATACAACAGGCAAAACACTATTGTCAAGGCTTCTCTGCTATTCATAGGGTTTTCAATGGCGGTCTATATTTACAGAATGAAAAAGCTCACATTTTCCAGAGCATGGGTGTCCAGAGTCTCCACCCAGATAACATTTTCATATTTCTGTGACATGTAAGTATTTTGAAGAGAAGTCTCTGGAACCTCACAAATTTGTGATTTCACTTCTCAGATGATAAAATATTATACTATAGAACCAAACATTTACTGTATTATTTGAAAAGAGCTCAAATAGCCATCATTTCCTTCCACCTTTTCTGTTGATCAGCAACCAATCAACAGAGACTAATCTCAAAGAACAATCTCTATTTCAGAAGTCTCCAGTAGAGTCCAAATACGAAATTTCCTGTGTTTAAGCCACCCATGAGACAAAGAACAGAAAATGTTTCAGGGCGTAGAGTGGGTATTCTGCATTTCCCAATGATCTTTTCTTATCAAAGTAAAAACTGCTTTAAAAAGCCCATAAAACATGAAATGCTTAAAAGGAAAAACATCTTCTGTTTGCAAGTTACTTTCAAAGAACTTGGGGGAAAAAAGCAGTAAGAGAAAATAGTGAGAAAGCAAATCTGGCAAAATGTTAGCAACTGGTGACTACAGTTGAAGTTACTTCTAACTTTTCTATCTGAAACTGTTTCCGAATAACATGTTAAGAATATGTTTCAGCAGATGGCCGGGCGTGGTGGCACACGCCTGTAATCCCAGCGGCTTGGGAGGCGGAGGCGGGAGGATCGCAAGTTCGAGACCAGAGACAGTCTGTCTAACTTAGCAAGACCCTGTCTCAAAAAAAGCAAAGAAAAAAAAAAAAAAAAAAAAGGTGGGCTGAGGTGCAGCTCAGTGGTCCAGCACTTGCAGAGCATGCAGGTGTGAGGCCCTGGGTTCAACCCCCAGTACCACAAAAAAAAAAAAAAAAAAAAGGTATGTTTCAGCAGGTGTATTACCCAAAAGCAAAGTTCTTTAATTTATGAAATACTTACTTCCTACGCACGCTTCCAACCCTTCTTCCTCTGGTTTCCACCCTAACCACCTTTCCTAGTCAGGCTTCGGGAAAAGCAGTCTCTCACCTCCTACTCCCTGCTCCAAATAGCCTCAAAGCCTGGCTGTCTCCCTCTCTCAGTGAGACTGTTCTCACCAAAGTCACCAGGGACATCCTCGCTCCTGGCTCCCGGGCCCTCAGCACATTTCGCGCCCCCAGCACCCAGCCTTCCTGGAGGGATGTGGATCCCATGCCTGCTTCTCTGCTCAGCCTCCCATGATTCTCTTCCTCAGACCACTTGATTTTACGATTGCCCCTGGGAGTCACATGCTGCCCCAAGACCTGTTAATTCCCACTGCACTGCCTTGAGAAGGGTCCTGAGGGTCCCACAGGTGCAGGGAAAAAGAGCAGCCATCATACAGTGGGGATGGACGTGCAAAGAGGTGGCCAGGAGGTGGCCCTGGAGTGTGATATCCCCTGCTGCTCTACCTGAGGCCAGACTGCCTGCTCTCTGTCTCCTTCCTTAAACTCTCCTCTGCCATTCCAAGGACTGATGGCCAATATCCCTCAAAACCTGTCTTTTAAGGCACACTTCCTCACTCACTTCGAGACCTATGACACCAACTGCCTGCAGGCAAGAACTCATCCACCCCAAAACACTCTTCTTTCCAAACCCCAGGCTGAATGAGGCACCCCTGGTCACCCTGTTGCCTGGAAAGTTCCCTGATCTCTCCCCTATACCCAATCTAGTCATTTCACCCCTTCACTTTGTGGAATCTTGTCTCCTTTCCTTCAGCACATCCACTCCCTCACTAGAAGTCGCCACCAATCTACCACCTGAACTATCTAATATGCTCCCAATCTACCTCTACCTGTCATCTCCCCAGGCCCCAAATCCATTCATTCTCCACAGTGCTTCATTAGGAACCCTTTTTTTGGGGGGCAGGGGGGGGGCAGTCTTGGTAGATTGAATTCAGGGCCTCAAGGATGCTAGGCAAGTGCTCTATACACTAAACCACACCCCAGTCCCCTTCTAAATTTTATTTTGAGACAGGGTCTTGCAACATTATTCAGGCTGTCTCTGGCTCTGAACTTGCAATCCTCCTGCCTCAGCCTCTTGAGTCGCTGAGATTTCAGGCACCCAGCTAGGACGATCTTTTTCAAATACAAATCTAATTTAATTTTAAAAACCATTTTAAAATAAAAAATACTTGAAATGCAATGAATGGGAAAATAACAGAAATCTGATCATGACCTTGCTCCTAACAGCTTCCCACCACTCATCATAAGAAGGGCTGATACTCCTTTGACTCCCACGTCATTACTCACCCTGTATGTTCCAAACACAACAGTGTCTCTGCTGCCCAATGCATGGTGTTGGTCCACACGTCTGTATTTTGAATGAGTGTACCTTAGCTAAAAAGTCATTATCCTGCAGGAAACCTCCTCCTTGTCTTTTCAAACTATGCTCAAATGTCAAACCCTGCCTGTAGAACTTCCTAACTCCCAGCAAAGCACCTCCATGAAATTTCTGTATGTCTCAGGTCTCATTTTCTCAACATTTAATTATACAGCCATCTCTCCCCACTCACTGTGAGCCTGATGCATGTAATGCAATGATGGTAAGATGCATCAGATATATGCAAATGATGGCTAATAAGCTGTGAATTAATTTAATGACCTTTTAATGACTCGTGTAGCTTTTGCTTCAAATTTCTAACATTAACTCTCAAGGCTATTTAATTTCCCAACTTTTATACTGCCTTATACCCATATCGACATCCACCAAACCAAGTCCTAGATGCTCAGCAACCTCTTTCCATGGAGGGTTAGATGGTGTTTCAAGCTTTGTGGGTCATATGGTCTCCACAGCAACTACTCCATTTTCTGTGTTGTAGAGAGAGAGCAGCCACAGATTGCACATAAATGTACAGGCATGGCTTGGTTCTAATAAAAGTTTATTCCCAAAAATGTATCCAGCAGCACTGTTTGCCATGCCCAAAATGAATTTCTGCCACCAAGGTTTGGTCACACTGGTAATGCCTGCCCCTCTCCTCTAAGTGCCCATCTGAGTTCCCTTCTGCTTACACCCCTGCGATTTACCACCTTTACTCCAAAGCCTTGGAGGGCACTCCTCCTCAGTTTCCTCACTTATCAAAGCTACAGTGTATAGCCATGCAGCCTCTGAGCCAGAACTTGTCAATTATCTCTGAACATAAGAGGCTTTTCACTAAGTTCCCATTGGGAGCCCTTGAAGGGTCTGAAATCCTGACCTAGGGGTCTGCACAGGCACAGCCCAAGCATCCTGCCTTACACATTAGGCAGGATGTCAACCCTGCTGCTCACTCAGCCCAGTGACATTTCCACCCCACAAGCCACAGTCAGGAACACCAGTACTGCTGCTTTATTTGGCCTTCTGATTATTTAAAACTTAGCAATAAGCTTCTTTAAAATTATTTCATCTTACCTAAAACTATAAATTACATTTCTTTTATAACACTGAATACTGTCTTAAGGAAAACCATCTTAAATTATAAAGTCAAATTTGTTTCCAAAGAAACACACTTTAACAAAGTTCATTTCAGTTAATCACAATGTTTACCTTTTTACTCCTAAAATTTAAAATAAGATACACTGGGATTAATTCTTATCAAGTTTATGCTAGTAATTACTGCTTTTTCCATTTAAAACGGCAATTTCTAAATGATCATCCTATTCATAAAGCGCTAATATTAAGTAAACAAGAAGTATACACAATGCAGACAGACACACATAAAAAGAAACTCTGTGCCAGCCTCTAAGGCCACAAACACCCAACATCTGGAAAAGCTCTTATTTGCCTTGTCACTGTTCCTTCCAAAGTAAAGTACTTTCAAAGAAGACTGCTTCTGCTTCTTTGCTAACAATAGTTTAAAACCCAACTTGTTCTCAGCTTACAATGGCTCCATTTTACACCATGCTAAAACAAGGCTGCATTCAGAAGAGGCAAAGGCACCTGTCGCACTGCAGAATTGCCCTCAAACCACATCAGGCCCCATCTAGCTCCATAAAGGACCCTGCCTTCATATTTCAGGCAAATGGAAATGGGTCTCATCAGCTGACATATAGAATGACCTCTAAATCGGCAACTACAACACTCAGCTGGAGAAAATGTCATGAATTCTCAAAGCCTCAACCCCACGGCAATCTAACAGGAATAAGAGCCCATCCATAAACAGCTTCATGGAAACACTGTTAAAACAAAATGATGTGTGAAGACAAGTCTTAAAATAGTGATGCCACTTGAAACCTAGACATATTTCAGCTTAATTTGTAAGTCAGACTATCCCTCTTCTAGCATAACTAACAAGCATCATCCATAAAGGGAAGCAACGCGTATCAGAGCACAGCCAGGCAGGGAAGGAGTCCTGGTGTGCTCCATTATGCGTCATTTTTCTCGTAATCAATCTGCTTCAGGCTCCATCAATTCTGCTGCCCAGGGTCACTACATTTCTAGCAGCTGTTCTGAAGTCTCCTTTCTTCCACAGGCGATCACCACTAGTAGAGCCATTGTGAGATTCAAACGTTCAAAACTAGATGCCACAGGCAGGAGTCTGCATCAGTCAAGAAAGTCCAAGCTTGTTCTAAAGGTGTCTTGGAAGGAACCATGTACAAGAAGCATGTGGAGCATGGTCTGGAGCAGAGGTGGGCACACCCAGCCCCAGGCTGGTTTTCCATGTGAGGTTTAACTGAAGCACCAGCAGGCCAGTTCCTTTACATCTTTCCCATGGTTGCTTGTGAGCAGTGGCAGAGTTCAGCACCTGAAACAGATACCATGTGGGGCTTTCCAGAAAAACGTCCTGACCTCTGGTCTAGAGCTAAGGACAAAGTCAAGACTGGACATACATGTCTGGACACTATCTGGATACAATGCAGTGCAGATGTCACTCTCCAGGAAAGAGAGAATGTCTACGTGAGTTACTTTTTAAGAGGCATGGAAGGAAAGGAAAGCACAGGCCACACTAGACTGCTTTCACGTACTGACATCCCCTGATATCATTGTTCCAAAACCACTATAAACTGCCAGTAAGAAATACCAGGACAAACAGGAAGAAAATGCATGTAGCTTTTTCGAATAGTTAAAAGAAAAATCCATGTATAGAAGACATATAAGAACATGTCATTTAAGAGTCCTTACCCTACAATGCTAGATATTCCTCAAAATTTCAAATACTCAAAAATAGAAGCAGGCATTTTATAATCCAAGTATCTTTTTTTTTTTAAATGCAGGCACTTTGCTCATTTGAGAATGTTTTTTGTATTTACTACCATGTTACATTTCCTTTAACAGTTTTAACAAGAAGGTATGTGTTGATCTGCTTTATGTATGGTAGAAGTTAATAAAATTCTAATGAGGCTAAACCTATAAGGTATTTTACCCCTATTTTACAAATGGAAACTGAGGCTTACAGAGGAGAAATGTGTAAGGTTACCAGCCATAATGACAGAAAATTGGATTTGAATCTGAATTTGCTGGGTTTCAAAGGAGTAAAAATCTTTACTATGATTGCATAAAGCTTACAAGAAGGTATCAAGTGAAAAACAGGAAAATCCATAAATATAAGAAAATCTCAACCATCAAAAAGGAATAAACTGAAAAGAAATACACAAACTGTTAAAAGTAATCATCTGAGTGGTGAGATTCAAAGTGAACACTTGCTGCCTTCTTTGTTCTTGTATTCAATTTTTCAAACTCCTTTAGGGACCATTTACCATTGCCACAAACAGAAACAAAAGCCAGGAGCAGTGGCATATGCCTATAATCCCAGTAGAGGTAGAGGCACAAGGATTGCAGGTTCAAGGCCAGAGACAGCCTGCATAATTTAGGGAGACCATCTCAAGATAAAAAGATTTCTAAAAGGGGATGAGGGCACAGCTCAGTGCCAGAGCACTTGTAAAGTATATACAAGGTCCTGGGTTCAACAGCAAAGTACGGGGGGGGGGGGGGGGGGGGGGGGAAGGAACAAAGCCACGTGCTATGGCACACACCTGTAATCCCAGGGACCTGCATGGCTGAGGCAGGAGGATCACAGGTTCGAGGCCAGAGGCAGCTGTGAAAGTTAGTGAGACTTTGTCTCAAAATGAAAAATGTATAAGGGGTTGGGGGTTCAATGCCACTGTAGTGCATACATGCACATGTGTATTAATTAATATAAATATGTATGTTTTACAAGCTATATTTTTAGAAGTCTGGCCTTTCTCAGGCCAAATCAAAGTCACAGTGAATAGTTCCATACATCTCAATTAAGGCTACAGAGTGCTCTGTATTTCAGTGCAGTTAAATAACTAATGGATCATGGAGAAGAAGTTCCATCTTCTATAAAAGATTCTACACTAGAAAACAAAACATTCGCAGGGCATGGTGGCACAGGCCTGAAATCTCACCACTTGGGCAGCTGAGGTAGGACGATCATGAATTCAAGGCCACCTTATCTCCCCCAAAAAAGTCCAGCATCCATGCCATTCACTCCCTTAATTTCAGAATTAGAGTAGAACTTAAGTGATCCTCAGTCCGTTTTCAGATGGACAAACTAAGTCTAAAAGTTTAAAAGATTCCCCAAGGACTTACCAACTAACTAGTTCTTTTGACTATATCATGTTAGAATAATTTTCATCAAGTACAGGCAAAATGAAAAGATCTAAGCATTTCAAATGGTAAACTTCAATTCTTAAGAATACGCTTTTATCTATACAATTCACTTCACTCCCTAATTAGGCCAATGAAGGAGACATTCCTCATTACCTCTGTGAGGTTATAAAAATACATGGAAGCAACTACCTTTTCTTCCCTGCCTGTATAATTTCACGAGTGCTTACGCTGCCTCTCCTGCCAGACTGCTGGTTATTTTCTGTATTTGTCGCTGGAGCTGAGAATAAGCATCTGTGCTTCCCCACCCCACCCCCGCCCTTCTCCAAACTCAACAGAGACAGATAATCATCTGTTTCAATGCCAGCTCACTCCTGCTTTTCCTTTCTTGGCAAAACTTGATCTGTGGGTATTAACAGAGAGATCTGAATCCTGTAATTCTGTGTACAACAAGGAGAGGGCATCAGCACTGGTTTCCCACCCACAGCCCTGCCTGCCACACACATGCTTTTCCTGCTGCTGGTGCAGGTTTAACATGTGGAGCTCCCAGCAATTTGAGGTCACAGTTCGGCTACAGGTAGGCAGGCTTGGTGGAGGCTCAACTGTTCTCTGCAGAGCTGGAAGGGCAGCCTGAGCATTCTCCATCCTTTAGACTCCCAGCCTCCCTGCCCAAAGAGGCAGGAAGTCCCACAGGGGTATTTAAACAGTTCTTTCTAGAAACTCGACAATTGTCTAGCACAATGAATGGTTAGGAATTGCTGAGCCTTTCTTTAGAAGTTTGAAAGCCAGTTAGAAAACTGCCCTGACCAAGGTGCAGGGTGTGGTGGCTCACACCTGTAATCCCAGCAGTTTGAGGGGCAGAGCCAGAGGATGGAGAGTCTGATGCCAGAGGCAGCCTGTGCCACTTAGCAAGACCCTGACTCAAAATTTAAAAATTAAAAATAGGCCGGGGCCACAGCTTAGTAGTAGAGCACTTGCAAAGTATGTGAGAGGCTCTGGGTTCAACTCCCAATGAAAGAAAGAAGGGGGGAGAGAGAGAGAGAGAGACAGACAGACAGAGACAAACAGAGAGAGACAGAGAGAGATTTTTTTGAAAGAGAGAGAGAGAGAGGGAGAAGGGGGAGGGGAGAGGGGGAGGGGAAAGGAAAGAGGAAACCTGGCCATCGTAACTCACCAAACTAGGTTTGCATGAAAACCTTTAAGAATCTGAAATTACGATCACAAAACTAACTTTAGAACAGGATGAAATCTTTGAAGATCACCTAGTTTTATTCCTTCCACTGTCAGAGGCATGTGACACGGACACTATATCCTGCAGGCTAGTGAGTGACAAGACAAGATTAGAGCCTGGGGGCCTGTGCACCACCCCACTCTGCTGGTGCCACACAGGCTCAGAGCCCAAAGGCCAGGGACAGACAGCGCACTGCAGCGCAAGCCCACCCTGTGCTACATGGATGAGTATGGCGCATACCTCCTGTCTCCCTCTGTTGCATTTCTTTCTGCTGCTGGCTGGGGAAAGGAGGGAAGAAAGGCAGGAGCCTCATGCCCAAGGTGAGTCACGTGAGGTAAAGTTCTCTTCAGAAGCCACACCTGTGTTGAAGATCCTGCAGACTGGCGCATTAGAATTTTGTCATGGGGAGGTGGAATGTTGCAGATCAAAAGCCAAAATTATCTTGGGTTATATTTAGGCCCCTAAATAGCCACTTACTACCAACCTCTCTATCTGACCTAACATCTTTGTGACTATTAGGTAAACCTTTTGGAATGTATTAACAGACCAAAAGCTTCTACCACCTCTAAAGCTAAGAATGTTATAACATCTGAAACTTTCAGAAGACATTTCCCCACTCTGCTGTAACCACTTATCTGATGTCCCCAGCAATGCAATATAAATGCACTGATTTATTTTCCTTTGCTCTATGACTATAAAATGTCATGTAACCCCTTCCACAAAGGAGCGTGTCATTCAGGGCAACCAGGGGCTTTTGACACCTGAGTGTTCCCTAAACTGACTCAGACATGGTAACAAATTCTTGGTGGGAAATATAAACTTAGGGCAGGAAATCTGGAAACAGCTGTTAAAACGTAGGATGCATACACCACTTCCATTTCTAGGATGATGAAGTACACCTATTCTCTTATTCTGCGAAATACAACAGAAACCTGTAAACATTATATATAAAATAAACATAAGATGACTTCTAAAAGGTGTAAAAAGAGAAAGAAAAAAAAAAACCAACAGCCTGGCCAGGGACATCAGGACCAGAGGAACATCACTAGGGTGAGTTCCTGGGTAGTCTTTTTGCTTCATAAATCTCAGGCTTGGAGCTTAAGCAGCCGGCAACCTAAAAATGCAAGCAGGTGCAGGAGGAAACCCTGCTATCCCTGGCCAATGGAAGAGGAAACCCCCACACACATCCCCCACCCTCACCCCCACCCCACACAGCTAGCAGGACAGAAAACCTTTAGGCAACCGCTCCAGTCCTGACAGGCACTGCTGAAAAAGCCGCACCCTGGCTGGGGCAGGGGACAGCATTTCTACCCTGGTGAGGCAGTTCAGGTGCCCCTACACCCCAGCCAGGACAGAGTCAGGGAGGATGAAGTAGGGGACCAGGACTTGCACCCTCTCCATCCACAGGCACTGTCAGGGAACAGTGCGGCGAGCTCCACGCCCAGCCCTGGAGTGTCCCAGGCCAAGTGGGGAGCCTGGACCTCAGTATCACTGCACAGTGCTCCCCACCTCTGCCTGCAGGGCAACCTCCCAAGTCAACTAAAACAGAAGCTTGAAGTAAGAGCAGCGTCTCACAAAACAGTAAGAAAATATCCTGGACTGGGGTGCAGCTCAGTGGTAGAGCTTGTGTCGCATACGTGAGACCCTGGGTTCCACTCTCAACACTGAGGAAGGAAAGGAAGGAAGGAGGGAGGGAGGGAGGGAGGGAAAGGGACTGGAGGGGAAGGAAAGGGAAGGGAAAGGAAGGGAAGGGGGAGGGAAAAAAATGCCCAAATTTCAATCCAAAAAAATCACTCACCATGCCAGATGCTAGAAAATCTCAAACTAAATGAAATAAAGACAATGTATGCTACCAGCACCAAGATGAGAGAGACGTTAAAATACATGACAGATTTTAAAGCAGCCATGATAAAATACTTTAAGGAGCAATTACAAGCCCATTTGAAACACATGAGAAAATAGCTGCCTCTTAGCAGAGCCTCAGCAAAGAAAAGGAATAAAGAAGTATCAAATAGAAATTTTAGCACTGAAAAATGTAATTGGAATAGACAGCTCAGTAGACAGGCTCAAGAGCAGAATGGAAGGAAATGAAGACTCGGAACTAAAGGGTGGGGGCAGTTGCCCAGCCCCAAGTGCAGAGCAAAGCAGGACAGAGGAGAATCTTTTCTTCAAAAAGTGAATGGAGTGTGTCCTCATGTGGGACCTGTCCTCCATGTAGATGGCCCACATGGCCCTATGACATGGCCCAATCTGACAGACCCACTAAGCCACACTGCTCATCAATGGTACAGCAGTTCACTGTACGCATCAGGCTGGACCCTTTATGGACACCACGTCTTGTCACCTTCACACTGAGCCTATGCATAGACAGAATGGGCAGTTATTCTTGTTATTTTATGCACGAGGAAACTGCCCACCAGGGAGGTTAAGCACCCACCGTGCCACTACTGAAGCCCTGAGGGGAGGAGGACCTGGGACTCCTGACATCTCATTTTGTAATATTTATTTCCAACCCTCTTCCTCTGTTTACTGCCTTCAGCAGACACTAGCCCCTGCCATGCCTTGAACTGATGAACATCCACATCCAATGTCTCATTCCCACCCTGGCACAGCCTCCGTGAGGCAGGGGCCGTGGGCTCCTCTGTTCTGTCTCTGCCTCACCAGCCTGTCACCCAGCAGGGCCTGGCCTGGACAGTTCTACTCGTTTACATTCCAAACTCAAGGAAGAGCGAGGCAAGGGCAGAAGACAGCACACTACGAGGCACAGAGGAGGAATAAGGGGTACAAAGTGAGGCAACAGGAGAAAACAGTAGTAGTAAGTGACTAAAACGACCAAAGACCATTCAAACCCAGTAGCCATAGCTGAGAAGGGCAAATACGGCTAGGCCTGGATAAAAAGTGCATCGTTCCCAAACTGTGACGTGAAGAAGGAAAACAGGCAAAGCATCCCTGAGCAATACCTCAGAAGTGGAAAAGAGATTCTCTTTTTCAATTTAAAAATGGGGGTATCTGAGGTCAATTTAAAAACAGGGGTACCTAAAGGCAAAGTATAAATACACTAGAAGAAAATAAAGTTCAAAACTATCACTTCCCCTTTGAGGACTGTTTTATTAGACACCATTTGCTAAATAGTGCAAACCTGTAACACCATAAAATCATGTAAGAGTAAGGAGTTCTGGTCCCACAAATAAGGACAGGACAAAAGGCCCTTGTCAACAGCAGGTCTCCTTCCAGCGAATGAGGATGGGCCTCCCTGAGGGTGGGGCTTATAACTAATTCATGAGGACAGAAAAATCACACAGCCATCACTTTCCCTGAACCTGTTATGCCCAAGTCCCCATTTCAGACAGAGGGACATGACATAATAGCTCATGGCACTGGGCCAGTCTCTTAAACTTAAAGCCTTTGTGGGGGAAAAACCCAAACCCATAATGACAACCCACGTCAGAATCACATTAGCAGCTTGGGCTGCACCTCCTTTGAGGTACACGTCACTTTTCTTTAATACTCTAAAGAGAAGGAATCAACAGAAGTTTATTTTCCAGCAAAGAAAATTCACACTCAGCCTCATCCTTATTCCCTTTCCCTCTCTGTTCGTCACAAGGGTTACTGACGACTTGCAGCACACAAGTTCATGTTCAAGGAAATACTGTCAAGCCTCATCAAATCCTTATGGTGAAAGGCAGCATCTTCAAAAACAGCTACTTCTTAAGACAGTGGAACCAAGATTACTATAAACACCACATAGTACAAACCTGTTTCTGTCATAACACTTAACCCGTCAGCTTCATTATTCTGCTCTGACACATTATAGGTCACTTTCTGGATCTTTTCTTTAACGAGATAGGTTGCACTATTTGACAAAAATCCTGTCAATTACACTAATGTGAGATCTTATGGTATTGAAGGCTTAAAAGTTTTTTAAGTGAAATAAAATTAGAGGGCTAAAAATAAAGTTCTAGAAGTCAAAAAAGGTAACTTTAAAAGTTAGAAGAGTACAAAGGAAAAAGTATGTTATTTCATTCAAAAGATTTCCAACAGAAAGGGGAAGGTGAAGATGTGGGGGGTGTACCTCAGTTTACATATTATCTTAAAGAGATGTTAACCCATAAGCCAAAGTGAGTCCTCACTTTATCTGTGAGAACCAAAATGGGTAATGTGTGCATGGGAATTGCATGTTAGCCCAATTCAAAATATTTAATAATGTTTTACCACATTGTGGATACACTGAGGGTGTCAATAAAAACAAAAAGAGCAAGTGGCTGGGTGTGGTGGCATGCACCCATAATCCCAGCCTCCCAGCAGGCTGAGGGAGCCTGGGCAACGTGGCAAGACACTGTCTCAAAAACAAGCCCAGGAGCAAAAGAGAAAACCTACAGTGAGGCCACAGCACCCCTGCCTAGGAGTTGCCACTCAGGGCCAACTCCAGTGGCTGGGCCAGGTCACATCTCAGCTCTGGCCCAAAGTAGGGCCAGTCTTTCTGAGCATCAGTTTTCTAAACTGTGAAATGAGAGGATTAAACTGGATGTTCTCTTATGATTATATTACCATTTTAAAATTACACCTGGCAAGGAAATTACTAAAGAAACTGAAACACGAAGAAAAACTTCAGGTTCTTTACCTTTCTGATAGTTAAAATTATCATTTAAAGATTTGCTTTGTCTTTCACATCTTAATATTGAGCTTCTCTTAGGGAGAACTGAAAAATTACTTATCAGGAAACACTTTAATTTTTTTTAAATTTCAGCACAATTAAATTTATGAAACCCACCCAAAATGTGAACTTGTTTTCTGTTTTCATATCAAAAGAGATTTTTATCTTGATGATAGGACTACACTGGAAGAACAGATTATTTCTCTCAGTAAGATGACTGATCAATATATCCTGTACTGTTTTGGTTATTGTTAAGTGCCATCAAGTCAGGTCCAACTTATAGCAACCCTCATAGGGTTTTCAATGGCTGACTGTTTTCAGGATTGCTTCTGGAGTGGATTGTCATGGCCTTCTTCCATTTTTGCAGTGCTGAGGATCAAACCTGGGTCTTCAGAGTGTGCGGAGCAGCACTGTACCAAGTGAGCTAAATCCAGCTACCACCCTATACTAGATGCCTTAATTGGAAAAACCAGAAGTACTTAAAATAAACATTACAAGCACTCAAACAAAAATATCATAATCTTACATCTGTTCAATTATCTGTAAGTTGAGTGATATGAAAATTATAGGAAAGTCAGAGTAAAGTCTGACCTTGCTGTAAGCAATTACATAAAAATATTGGCCATTACAAATTTTAGAGAATTTCATGTCAGGGCTTACTGTGTGTCAGGCATGCTTAGGCTCTTTCATATGATCTCACTGAATCACCTCAACAGTCTTCTGAGGAAGCTATTATTATTCTCATTTTATCAATCAGGAAACTGAAGTTGAGAAAAATTAAAATATTTTCCCAAAGTAAAATATCAAGTTATGGAACCAAGATTGCAACACAGCTCTTCTGACTCAAATTCAATGCTCTTTCCCCTACCCTCAGACACTCAGAATTAGTTTATACTCAGAAAAATGTGCCCTGTGACTCAAAGGTTAAATCACTGACACCAGGAAGAGTCCCAAGCTACTACGCGCACCACAGTGTGACCTCCTATGTGCGCCAGCACCAGTCCTCAGCAGAAGAAAACGCACTGCAACCTCTCCCACACACTGCTACATACCTCACACAATTCCAACAAGCCTGCAATGCAGATACTACTGTCTCCATTTCACAGATGTGAAAACAGAGGCTCAGGATACAAGGCTAGAGGACCCCCACCAGGGGTCTAACTGAGCCTGTGGGGCTACGAGTGCCAGGACATCTCATGCTTAAGGATGATTCCCCTGCCCCACAAAATGAGCATGGCTTTACTGGATTCTGCAGTAAGAACACATGTCAAAACTCAAAAGAACGACAGTTTTGCCAACTGTCATAGAAAGTATAGTATTAGTTTCTACAGCATTTGCCAGCTACACCTGAGGAAATTCAAAGGTTAGATGAATGGCAGACCATAGCTGGCTACAAAAAGGACTACCTCTGTCTTAGTCTCTATCTCCGACACAGAGTGGATAGAGGGGGGAGAACAATTCCAGAGAGGGGAGAGAGGCTTCTGAATTGTTCTAAGTGTGAATAATTTCACTTACAAGGTTAAGGATAGGGAAACTTACAGTTTTTTAAGGGACAGTAATGAAACAATTCAAATTATGCTTCTTTGCAATTAGCATGTTTAGTTTATAAACATATTGCCCAGAAAGGTGAATCCAAATAAGCAAAAACTGATTTGAATATGAAATTTTCAAAACTTCTATGTAGTTGTTGTTGTTAGGTGCCGTCGAGTCAGTATCGACTCATAGCCGACCCTCATAGGGTTTTCAATGGCTGACTGTTTCGGGATTGCCTTGGGAGTGGATTGCCAGGCCCTTCTCCCATTTTTGCAGTACTGGGAATCGAACTCGGGACCTCAGAGACCGCAACGCAGTGCCCTACCAACTGAGCTAAATCCCAGCCCTCTAGGTAGTTAGCTTTTTGGAAATACCTCAAATGCATAAAATTATGGGACAGTTATATCAAGTCACACTAAGAAAACAAAAATCCTTACAACTGGGTCATTAAGCAACTTCAAGGTAAATGTAGAAAAGATTGAGGTTGTCCAAGATTTTGCTTTGCTTGGTTCTACAATCAACACCCACAGAAGCAGCAGTCAAGAAATCGAAAGATGCATTGCACTGGGAAAAGCTGTTGCAAAAGACCTCTTTAAAGTGTTGAAAAGTAAACATGTCACATGAAGATGAAGGTGCACTATGACTCATGCCATGGTATTTCCAGCTGCAACACATGGTTGTGAAAGCTGGACAGTGAATAAAGGAGATAGGAGAAGAATTGATGCTTCTGAATTATGGGACTGGAGACAAACACTGAATATACCATGGACTGCCAAAAGAACCAACAGATCTGTCCTAGAAGAAGTACAACCAGGCTGCTCCTTGGAAGTAATAATGGTTAGACTGTGTCTTATGTATTTGGGACATGCTGTCTGGAGGGACTAATCTTTGGAGAAGGACATCGTGTTTGGGAGAGTGGCAGGTCAGAGAAAAAAGCAAGACCCTCAACTAGATGGACTAGCGCAGGAGCCGCAACAATAGACTTAAACATAAAAAGGATCATGTGCATGGCACAGTGTCAGGTGGTGTTTCGTTCTGTTGTCCATAGGGTCACTATGAGTCTGATCCGACTTGACTGCACCTAACAACAACAACAACAACAACAGAGTTAGACTGGTGATATAAATATGATCAATGAAATCCTTTTCCTTCTTAAGTTGTGTCAAACTTCAAATAACCATTATTCTCAATTCCAACGAGCATTCCGGTTAACAGTTAAACTTTAAACTCTGGGCATGCTTATCATCCCAGCAGCTTGGAAGGTTGAGGCAGAAGGATTGCAAATTTGAGGCCAGGGGCAGCCTGTGCAACTTAGTGAAACCTTGTCTCCAAAAAAAAAGTTGTTTTTTTGTTTTGTTTTGTTTTGTTTTTTAAAGGGGCTAGTTGGTGTGGCTCAAGGGCAGAGCACTTGATAAATTCAATCAATTAGTACTGGGGATAGAAAAAAAAGGACCGTGAAATTCCCTGTGGCTGATCATGAAACTTTCTGGAAGGATTTCAGCATCTCATCATATTTTTTGGTCCCTAAAACAATGAACCTGAGAGACCAGAGACTAGCTAAGGTCAAAGAGCACATGTGTGGCAGAGCCAGGAACAGGAGACGAGGGGACTTGCAAAGTCTTCCAACTTCCAAAGCTACTCTTTCATTTTATGCCTGTCAATATTGAACTGTAAGTCAAATACCCAAAGTTAACTCCTGAATAATCAAGTTATTTCAAAGCAATGCTCTAGGAACTTCCCAGTTCACTTGTTTAAGAGGCATTTATTAAGCACCTGCTCCAGCAATAACAAAAACTCTACTTCTTTCATAACACACTGCCACATATATAAAAGAGTTTGCAATGTGGTTGCAATAAGAGTAACAGCAAATGTAGCTGGTAATTTATCACATAGCTACTAAACAGGGTTGAGAAGGTGCCTTGCAATGGGGGTATCTCCATACCCACCGCAACCCCATTTTATCCCCATGTTTCAGATAAGTACACAGAGCGTACGAGTTTAAATTGTCCACTATCACACAGCCAAAGAGAACCTACATGAGCTATTTTCAAATTTTTTGGCTACAGGGCCCTTTTATAACTTAATTATTTGAAGACCTCAAAGATCCCGTTGCCTGTGTGGATCACATCTTTTGACATTTATCATACTGGAAATTAAAAGTGGGAAATGTCTTTATTCATTTTTAAATAAAAATAAGCCCACTTATATTATAATAAAAACCTATTTCTATTAAAAAAAATACTTTCTCAAAAAAAAATGTTTTCAGTACTGGAGTGCTGAACCCAGGGCCTCACGCATGCAAGGCAAGTGTCCCACCACTCAGCTGTACACTAAACCCATTTATTTATTTTTATTTTTATTCATTTATTCATTCATTTATTTATTTATTTATTTTTGAGATAAGGTCTCGCTAAACTGTATAGGTGGCCTCTGATTTTGAACTTATGGTCCTCCTGCCTTAGCCTCCCCAATACCTGAGGTTACAGGTATGAGCCATGACACCCAGCTTCAAAACAAAAACTGATGAGAAGAATGATGCTGTTTGACATTTGTGCAAATCTCACTAATGTCCCAAGAAAATAGCTGAGGCTTAGCCCAGTGGATAGAGCGCTGCTCTACACTCTCTGAGGACCCGGGTTTGATTCCCAGCCCTGCAAAAAAAGAAGAAGGACGTGGCAATCCACTCCCGACAAAACAGCCACTAAAAACCCCATGAGGGTCACTATGAGTCGGATCTGACTCCATAGCATCTAGCAACAGCATCTGCTTCAGACAGAGTCTGGTTCAATATGCTGCTCTAGTGGAAAACTGTAAAGAAAAATCACACAAAGGATATGCCTCACTACCAAGACTGGTTAGTCTGCCAAACACTGGTATGATTCTGGTCATTTATGACCTCAAAGTATAAGAAAAAATCCCAAACTAAAACAAACATAAGGGGAAAGATGATTGCTGCCTCACCCTGGACCTCATCTGTGTGGACGTGGTAAGCTCCCTTTACATGTCAGGAGCATGACACACATCCAGGTGAGCTATGGAGAGTCTGGCAGGACAGACAAATGCCCACTGGGTACCACAGACATCAGAAACAAAGATGGAGCCAGGTGGGATGACACACACATGTACTTATAACACTCAGGAAACAGAGGCAGGAGGAGTGTAAGTTTGAGACCAGTCTGAGCTACACACAGTGAGTTCTTAGTGAGTTTGGACAGTTTTAGAAGACCCTGTCTGAAAAAATAAAATAAAATAAAATACAAAACAAAAAAGAAAGCCTGATAAAACAGTCACACATTGATTAGCAACAGAAATATATTTTGAGAAATGTGTCAGTAGGTGATTTCATTCATCATCGTAGGAACATCCTAGAGTGTACCTATAGAGACCCAGGTGGTACAGGTCATTACCTGACACGAGCACGTGGGGGGGGGGGGGGGACAGGGTCTCACTAGGTAGCCCAGCTGGCCTTGAACTCTAGATCCTCTGGCCTCAGCCAGAGTGCTGGAGTTAGAGGCCCTCATTCAGCAACACAGATGCCCGAGTGTGCTGCTGGTGTAGTATTATACATTGTTTTACAGTAAACTATGCTTTAAGTAGAAGGAGTACACTCTAAAATAATAATATAAATAATAAAAAACAATAAATACACAAGTAACACAGCTGTATATTATCAAGTACTATGCACAGTACCCAGCTGTATTGACAGTACGGTCAGTTCGTTCACACCAGCATCATCACAAACACATCACTGGTGTGCTAAGATGTCATGATGCCTACAGCATCATCAAGCAACAGGAATTTCTCCTGTCTGTTATCATCTTATGGGACCACGATCCTCTCTGCAGTCTGTCCAGGTGCTAACACCATTAAGTAGTGCATGACTCTGCATGTCACAGTGGTAAAACTACATCGCCCAAATGGGCACTTTTTGTATGTCACATGCACTAGTATTTGAAAGAAAAGGCACACTTATAATGTCTTTCTAAAGCTAAATTCCATCAGATGAGAATTTTTACATATGAAAACTGTGCGCACCTTATGCTTCTAGAAACACCCAGCAACCAGTGGACGGTGAAGTGTGCTGACAGCCCCACCCCCGTGGTTAAGCAGAATACAACTCCAACACTCAACCAGTAATGCTCCAAAACAGCTCAGATGCACACTTTCACTTTCACTGCACACAGACAAGCCATTTTAAGTGAATGACACGCAGTACTGTATGCCGTCAGTAAAGGCTTGCTGATTTTTAAAGAAACTGATGTAAGATGAGATTACCAACTATATACAGTGCTGGGAAATGACCAACTTGATGTTTTACCCAGCACACAAATATAAAGACCCAACTTTTAAAGATGTTAAAGCCAGGGGATGGGGAGATTTTTATCTATTTTACTGCATTCTGGGAATGAAACTCCTCTTATATTTGTATCTGTCTACTGGTTTGACTTTCAAACCCTCTTTATAAGAAAACCATTATATATAGATGAAACAGTTTGTCATTTATAATCTACTGCCAAAGTCACTGTACCAGATTTAAAGAGGTTTTAAAAGTTATGTTATAAACTGAACACACATAACAAAACTACTAAAGGAAATTTTTTTTTCAGTACTGCAGGGTTTAACCCAGGCCTCACATATTCTTTGCTCTACTACTGAACTGCACCCTCAGCCCAGTTTTTACTTTTTATTTTGAAATAAAGTCTAAGTTATGCATACTGCTTCTGGCCTCGAACTTGTGATCCTCCTGCCTCAGCCTCCTGAGTTGCTGGGATTACCAGCATGCTCCCTTTTGCCCAGGGAAAATTTAAAATTAAATGAACAACTATGGGTCAGGCACAATGGGGCATGCTTATAATACCAATGACCTGGGAAGTGGAGGCAAGAGGACCACAAGTTCGAGGCCAGAGGCAACCTGTGTAATTTGGATAGACCTTGTCTAAAAATAGCAAGGAAAAAATGGGCTGGAGGTACAGTTCAGTGCTTGCAAAGGATGCATGAGGCCCAGAGTTCAATGCCCAACACTGAAGGGAAAAAAAAAAAAAAAACATGATGTATAGCCAATATAGTAAAATGTGCAGGTTTATAGATGAATGAGTCTTAGAAAATGTTTTCATCTCTGAAGTGTCTCTTTTATACATCTTTCATTTTATGAAACTTTATATTATCCATTATAAAAATAAATAAAGAGCCTCCTCTCCCAAGGAAACAGAAAATCTTAAGCAACATCATCACCACCATCCACAGTACAACCCAGAAAATATCCTGTGGACATTCTGGTAAGCTTTATTCCAGTGCTTTCATTGTGTATTTTTAAATAGTTAAGTAGTATGTAGGATACACATGTTTGTATATTGACTTTTATCACTTCTTTTCTTAACAGTATCATATACTCTTGCCGAATATTTAAAAATACAGACAAAACAAAAATCATCCCAAATCCCTCTATTTTATCAACATTTGCAGTATTTCCTCTCATTCTTTTCCTTTTATTAATACAAAGTTGTATATGATTGATTTAACCTCACACAGGTCTCACTATGTTGTCCAGGTTGGTCTTGAACTCCTGGGCTCAAGCAATCCTCCTCCCTCAATCTCCTGAGTAGCTGGGATGACAGGCAATGCCACCACACCCAGGAAAATGATTTTACCTGCAACTCCAGCACTCAGGAGACTCAGGCAGAAGGATGGTGAATTCAAGCCAAGCTTGGGCCATATAGCTAGCTCCAGGCCAGCCTGGGCGACATAGACTGTCTCAAAAATTAAATTAAATTAAATTAAATTAAAATCAAACACAGTTAACACTGAACATTCCTAAATGCTAGTTGGAAGATAATATAAAGAACTTTAAAATAGCCTTTGTTCTGTTGTGTAACCTCTGAAACACTTAATGAAACCCTTTGGTATAAATTTAAAGAACACAGAACAGTAACCCTTCTCCCTAATGAAATCACCACTACATTAATTTTTACAAAATCCTAAGTTGAAGGGGACAAATTATAGGTGATTGTCCTGCCCCAGTTCCAGTCAGGTACACAGATAGTGTTGGTATGAGTGGTGAAGTGAGTGGAGAGGGAGGTGCCCTGAGGCACTGGCCCCAACAACCTATTCCATCCACAGAAAGTGGATCCGATCAGAATCCAGTTGCGTGACGTCACCAGCACACCAGGACTATATCACTTGTCCTAAGAGCCCCTTCTCAGACTCCAGCATCTCCAATGGGCTGTTGTTGTTGTTAGGTGCCATCGAGTCAGTATCCAACTCATAGCGACCCTATATACAACAGGGGAAACACTATTGTCAGTGCTTCTCTGCTGTTCGTGGGGTTTTCAATGGCGGATTGATTTTTGGGTTGCCGGGTCCATCTCCCAAGCCTACAGCACCTAGTGCTCCCAGGCAGTCTCCCATCCAAGTACTAACCAGGCCCAGCCCTGCTTAGCTTCCAAGATCTGACAGGATCGGATGCCACAGTGCTATGGCTGCAGGCCCAGTGGGCTTAGACGTCTAAAAGCACCAAGCACCCCTTTCTCCTGCGCTGACACTTAAGTGTTTCCTGTCCACATGGAAATGTGGCCAGTCTCTCACTTTCCAAGGGAGGAGAAACTCCTTCCTTCACAGGCCCCCATCGCACCCACAGCTACTGGCTCACCCTCCTAAAGCTCTTCACCCAGAGCCCTACATCCACACCCCTCCTTGCTACAAGACCTACACCACATCTTTCCTGACCCTGAAGCCAGGCACACAAGGTCCACCCGGGCCAGGCTTTCCTTGGACTGCCCCTCTGCCCGCCATGAATTGTGGGAGGCGCCCAGGCACCACAGCAGACCCCATCCTGGCCCTCCACGCACCCCATGCGCCTCCGAAGGCCAGTGCTGTCCAGGCCTCTCTGAGATGCCAAGCCCAACCAACAGGGCCACTTCCTGAACATAACCAACCATCTGGAGATGGTTGGGGAGGGCAGCGCACATCAAAACATCCTTCCATCCACCGTGATGCCAGGCCTCCGCTGTCCTGTCCACCAGGGTGTGGACCTGCCATCCCACAGCCTGCACCAATGACAACATTTTGCTACCTCAGTTTATCCAGGTACCGGTCATGCCATTCCATCTAGTGCCTGGAGCAGCAAGTGCTGCAGCTGAAGCAGGGACTTTCCAATGACAGTCAATAAACTTGTGATCAGGTCTGTTGCATTTAATTAGCTTAATGCCCCACACAGTAAAATATCTTATTTCTGCTCCAGGTAAGACATAAATATATTTTTGAAGAACGCACCAACGTGTCTTAGAAATTCTCTGTGGTCCACCTGCACGGGCCAAGACAGGCAGCAGAGGCACAACGACTTCTCATTAGGATTCAATGTAATAATAAAGATGAGCCAAAAAGTCCCTTGTGATACGTGGGGGTGCAGGTGAAATGAGATTCTGGCTCCTATCACAAGGAAAGGGAAAGGGAGGAGTCTTTTCAGTCAGAGGGTCTGCCTATGCAGGGATGCTACCTCAGAACAGTGTGCCAGAGCTGAGGAGTTTCCAGATGACTAACACTGTATTTTTATTGTGTCTTTTAGAAGGATTTCAGTAGCGCTGATTCTGGTTCCAAATCCAGTGAAACTACTGGTTTGGCATCAGAGAATTTCTAGATCACTGGCACGTTTATACCACTCAAGAAATTTTAATAACATTCAAAAAAATGTGTTATGTGCAATCTTGCCTTTCCACACAGAGCATTTTAAACAATATCTTGCCTGCCCCCAGTTCCTGTGCAAAGCCATGGTCTTACAGCCCAATGGAGGCATTAACACTGTGAGGTGGCTCCCGGGGTACAGGAGGCTCTCTGCACCAGCGCCAAGCCGAGTGTGAACCGCGTGTGGTGAGGTTTCGGTTTGTATTTCCCTGTAGTTACTCCGCCTCCTTCCCTAGCAGACCTTAATAACCTGCTGCCCACTGAGAAACTGGACTCCATTGCATGTCTGCAGGAGTCTCAGAGCCAAGGCCTTGCAGATACTGTGTGTGAGCGAGAGAGGGGTTCACGTGAGTGTGTGAGAGTGAATGTGTGGGTGTGAGAACTGGTTATGTGACAGAAAGACAGGAAAAATTGGGGGGACACGGGATGAAAGAGAGCCCTCACCTTGGGATCTGGTTTGAGTCTCACTGGCTGACCATCAACCACTAAGTAGAAAACTGCTGTGAGGCCTGCCTGCATGGAGATGCTATCTTGAGAAATATTTTAAACAAAAATGTTAAACCAGCTATACTTAAGAGTTAAAAATGTCTGTAACCTTTGAGTTTACTCTTGTCCTCCCCTCTGTAATCCTGTTCTCTGAGAAAGCTACAAACACCGCTAGGGACCATGCTTACAATCAATACCTGCCCCGGCTCCTGTGGCCATTGTAACATATACCTCCTAACAGCACCCCTCCTCATCTGTGAACCCAAACAAGCGTTTCCTCAGCCTTCCTGTGCTCTCTGCTACAGAGGAGCTTCTTAGATAAAAAGTATACCAAAAGTTTCCATCTTATCAGCACCCCGTCTGGCCCCAAACCTAAAAAAGTTCATTCACAGAAGAGGAAGTTCTTTCGTAACACTCTGGATTAAATTGTAAATTGTGCCCTTTTTTGGAGCAATGTAACATCAAAGGGCACAAAATCACATACACATCCACTGTAAAGGCTTCTCTCTCTCTCTCTAGGCACAGTGCTGGCTCTGAGTGCGTACTATCCCTTCCCTTTACCTAACAAACTTCTATCTGCTTCACTCTCTCACTGACTCATCCTAAAATTCTCTTTTGCAAAAGAGCCAAGGATCCGAACTTCACTGGAGTGGAGATCCAGAGAAAGGGGACTCCTCAGGGCAGGCAGTAACGTTGGGGTGCAGGACCCCTAACTGCCAGTGACAGCACCAGGCTCTCACCTGCTCTGCGCAGCCACCTTAATACTTGCATGGGAATTATCTCCCCCCATCTCAGGCTCTGTTTCCTCATTTCCACACTGAAGGGGTCAACTCAGATGCTATCAAAAGGACTCTAACCTACATTTTCTACCATATGATTTTTATTAAATGAAGAGTAAGTGAACTTTGGATAATTGCATCTTTAGTGGAGTTTGGATAAGGCAAATATGAGAATTTTCAAAGGACTGTGTCTATGAAAGAGTTCTATTTTTCAATCACATACCTATTCTGATTTTAGTCAGTAACCCAGGAATTTAAGTAAGCCAAGGTTCTTCTTGGACAAAAGGTTTCCTTGCATGGTTCTGCAAAATGACTCAAACATTGAAAGCCAATGGAGACATCTGCCATCATTCAACAAACACAAGGGGGAAAAAATCACATCTCCCACCAAAAACATTCTCACCTGTCATTTTAGCTCTAAAGTGAAAAAGGCAGCTAAGTAAAATAAAAATAAATCTTCACTTTCTTCCTAACTGTATGATGATTAAGAGAAACCTCTCTTTTTGGCCTCGTCAATTATTAACAAGAACGGACTAAAGGTAGGCATGTTTTTAAAGTTAATTAACAGTTCTCAGCTTTTAAAATTATAATAACTGCCATTTTCTGATGACTTTTACATTCCAAGTACCTCGATACTTACATTTAACCCTATCAAATGCCTATGAATTAAATCACATCACAAGACAAGAAAACTGAGGTCAGAGAGGTTACAGGGCTTGTCTAAGATCCCAGTGTTAGTCAAGTGTGATCAAGCCAGTATCCCTCATCTAATTCCAAGCCTCATGCTTTTTTCAAGACACCACAGCTGTCTGTATAAAATTGTGACAAATATCACATGAGAGGGCCAGTCGGCCTAGAAGCAGGTAGGCTAGGTGGAAAGAGACTCTAGAGAGCAGAGGCACATGAACTAGCAAGAAACACAGAACAGAGTTTAGAGACTGAGCTCTGGAGCCAGGTTTCCTGAGTTTAAATCCAGACTCCTCGACTTTGCAACCTGATGTCTTCAGCAGTTCCTTGCCCTCCTTGTACTTTAGTTTCCCATCTGCAAAATGGGGGCAATAGGAGTATCTCATAGGACTGTTATGAGGACTAAGTTAAAATTACCCAAAACTAGGCTGGGAATGTAGCTCAGTGGTAGAATGCCTGCTTAGCACACATGAGGCCCTGGGCTCAATCCTCAGCACTAGGGATTTGCAGGGGTCATGGAATCACCTTAGACTGAGAACAATGTTTGGCCTACAGAAATTAAGGTGCCTGTGTTTACTGTGACAAAAACGTGTAGAGAACACCAAGTGACCTGATTTAGACCTGTCAGGGCTGGCTGTTAGAGGATAGGGACTAGAGGGCCTGCAGTCAGCCACCACCTAGCCTAGACACGTGCTTCGTGGCCACCTGTAACATAAATATCAATGTGAGCCTCCTGTGGGACAAAGGCTTTTTTGGTCTGGTGGCCAGTGCTTCCCTGATAGAGAATACCTTGACAAAGAGCACACTTGCTAGAAGGAAACAATTAAAATCACTCCTTACTTCTACATTCATCCAGGAAGGATAAGACTGAGTGAGACAGACACCACCCTCAGCAATCAAAAAGGACATTGCTTACTGGATTCTGTTGCCTGGACTGCTAACCTTTTGAACTGTCCGCCTCTGAGCCCAGTCCTTTGAAGACACTGGGAATCCATTAACCCCTTTGGGGCACAGGCCCCAGGGATAAAACGTTTCTTTTCTCTCCTGAGGGCCCAAACTTCGCTATAAAGGATGTGACCTGGCTCTGGGCAGCAGTAGCCCTTTCCTACTGCCTGCCAACACATCTCAAAGGTGGACTCTTCATAATAACCCTATAGTTTCTATGTCTCACTTTCTTTTACACAAGGAGACACAGAAAAGCCAAGACATCTGCTACCAGGAGATGAGGGTAATTGTTGCTGCTGGAAAGGATCTGCTTCCCAGGTGTCTTTCTCTCTAAACACAGGAAGCATGGACTATCCCTCACCCTTTACCTAATAAACTCAAAACTTTGCTCCACTTCTCTGTTTTGTCCTGAAATTCTTTTCAATGACTGAGACAAGTTCCCTGCATCTCCCCTGAGCAGAGGTCCCAAGAAAGGCAGTGCCTTGGGACAGGTGGTAATGCTGGGGCACAGCACCCCTAAACCTATTGACATTGATGACAGGCACCAGGACAGAAATCAGAAAAGTAAAGAAGTAATGGAATGTACGTGGGACAGAAGGGCAAGGAGTGGCCTCCTGGAAGAGAGCCAGTGGCTCAGCCCAGACGATGGGGGCCCACTCAAATGGGGTCTAGGTAGGGGAGTGTCAGGTGACTAAGACCACCAGGGTGATTTGGGGGGAAAGGCCCAAAGGGAAACTGAGACCCTGGGAGGAAACACCTGACACTTCTAAATACTAGTGGAAGCAAAAGAAAACTATTTGGACTCAACTGGAGGTGAGAGAAGGCCGGCAACCGCCCACTCTGTGTCAGAGGTTCTACAACACAGAAAGGGCAGCCTGGAGGCACCAGCGCAGTAAACCACACGGAGCTAAGTAAGGAAAGCCTGGAACCGGGAGTCGGGGTCAGACGATGCAGTGCAGAGCAGGAGAGTTTTGTTAAAGGTTAATTACACCTCTGAACCATCTTACAGCGTGGGGATGAGGAGAGAGTAAGAGAGTAAGAGCTGTCTTGAAACGGGAATGCCATCCAGTAGAGGAAATGCGCTCTCTTTTGCCCCTTGGCAAAATGGAATGGAACTCAACAATGGCACCAGAGGGGCTGCTGCAAAAGCAGCCTGTCCTTGTTCTGCACCAAGACCCAGACTCAAGACAGAGCAGCATGGCACCAGGGCATGCAGCTGACTTCAGTCAGGTGACTGCCTATCAATTTGGCTTGTTGCATTATTATGATGTAAATGGAAATGTGTGAATTTACACGTGGCCATGACTTGCTCAAATCTGGCTTAAACTGTTACAGACTAGTAAACAATGACACATTTTTCATCTTACTGAGCCAGAGAGTTCAAATAAGATTTTGAAATTAAAATTCCGACTTATTTACATCTAGACTCCGCATTAACAGTTAAAAATTAGTCATGCAACTTAAGTTTGACAGGCAAAATTGCCAAAAGAAAGCATCTGTTTTTGCAGTTTGAAAGCCTATTTTTAGAAAAGTTTATTTCCCTATTTTTCAGATAAGATTGTTTTTGTTTCCAAGTAAAACTCTGTGGTAGGACGGTGATCTCCTCAGGGACTGATCATCAGGGACTGGAGAGGGTGATCCTGGCTGCCACAGTCCCTGCCTGAACCTGTCATTCCAATCACATTCCGGCCATTTTTATCTTTTTTGGACCTCAAATTGAAGATATGCAGGATGAATAGCAGTAAAGGCACCACAAAGCTACCTGAACCAAGCTACAGAGGCATAAAAACAGCACAGCACCTTCACATCCCCTTAAGAAACAAGAGCGGCGCAGGAGGAAAGAGCTCTCAAGAATGTCCAGGAAGACCCAGTTTCTACAGCTGTCCCCACTAGGGCTGTGGGGCCGGAGTCCACAGCGTGGCACTTCACCTAACACTCTGCTTGCATCACTCAGCAAAGCTGCACGCTCCTACTGCACCACTGTGCAGGTTTCTTTAGGAAATGAGGTGGTTTAAGTGGAAATTTCTGGAAGTTACATACAGGCTGATATCCCTTATCTGAAATATCTGGGACCAGAAGTATTTCTGATTTCACGTTTGTTGGATTTTGGAATGTTTGCACACATATCCTGTTGTATACACCTCATCTGGAAATCCAAAATGTTATCTATTTTTTGGCTCACATCTTGGAACACCTCAGAGTTCCATTTTCATATCAGCAATGTTCAACCTGTGCATTTGGTGGTCCTATGTCTGTATCTTACAGAAGAGAAACAGTCACAGGGAAAAAACAAGCAAGCACAGGCAAAGGGCCCAAGTTAAGGACAATAAACAGTAATAGCAATCACCAAGACTTCATATTGAAAAAACAAAGTTGGATAAGAAACACACCAAATGAAGGACCAAATGAGCACAACTTATTTCAAGCTGTGTTTAATAAAAGAGCCATATTTACTTCTTTCAATTGCAAAACTCACCTAGGTATTAGCTGTCTTCTAGCCAATATCCTAATTTCAGTAAAGATAGTCACAATGTTGAATCAATGATCTGAAAGTGTCAAGCCTTAAAGTATTACACGAACATACATATAAACACACACAGAGACTTCTACACGAATATGTACATAAAGAAAGAGCAAGAGGCTTGGGAGAGAAGGTACTCAAGACTGCCTTATAGAAGTAAGGATGAGTCAAAAATGAGTTCATGTCTACAGGAGTTTTGTTTCAGATAATCTCCAAATTCTCTTTCCAATCATTCCCTTGATTTTATAATTTAGCATCTTACAAACTTGGACTCACATAAGGTACTAATTATTCCAGAAGGCTCCCGGGCAGCCTTCCTGCCATGATTCTCTTTCCGCCTCAGATCCAAATTGAACTACCCAACCAGGTTCCAATCTTGCTAAACACTTTATCCTCACCATTCTTTTGCCTTACATTTTTAATGCTTACAGGGTAAGGTCTAAATTCCTTAGCAACACATCAGAGATGCTTCACAATAAACTTCAGCAACTTTTCTTCAAGAATTCCCAGACAATAGTAATAATACAACTGTGTACTCACAGCATGTCAAGAGGATCCCAAGTATTTCACATGCATGAACTCAATAAGTACATGATGACAAAAATACTATTATTATCCCCATTCCAGAAAGTGACCACAATGAAACAAAGGCCTATGCTTGGTCACACACAGGCTAGCAATGGGGTCAGGATTAGGGCCAGGGACTCAAATGCCAAAGCTGCAGAAGCACCGTCTCTCCCCTCCACTGTCTCCAGACACAACCTGAGTCTCTTCCTGAGCTCCAGTGGCACAGTCTCTGTCCCCACCTATCTCATGTGTTTAGTGTAGGACCATGACTACACCAGCCCTGAGTGCATGCTAAACACCTTGTATCTAATTCCACCCGTAGCACTCGGCTCTCAGTGTCTGAGATATGAAAACTAGCTGACCAATTTCTCTGCAGGCTTGAGCAAGGGCATGCTTTGGCCTTGTTCTCTCTATCTCCCTCCTTGTCAGAGAGAGCGGCATAGCACCATGGGCTTCCTCAAAAAGATGAAGGAGCAAGCCAGAATGGTTTCTAAGCCTCTGCATTCCTCTAGCCCCACTAAAAGCAGACACAGGTACACAACAAGTGTGGGCCAAGCTCAGAAAACACCCCACACAGACCACAAAGCAAAGTTTTCTACTTCCCTGCTCCCTGCCATTAATGCTCACAAGCCCCAATATAAAAGAGAGCACTGAACAGTTCTGTTGCATCCACTCTCCGCCTTTCACTAAAATTGAAACTAAATGACTCCATTTCTACCATCAGCACAAATCTCATTTTACAACTAACAGCCTCAGCCTCAGGCTTTACTGATGATTTCTCCTACAGGAGACATATTCCAAAAGGCCACGGGGTTTAGAGCTTTTTTAGACTGACTGGAAATGGTATTAGCTGAATGTCACACAGAATCTTGCAGAAGGCTTTTTGGAAACAGCTGTGGGCAGAGAGAACAGACGGCAAGAGGTGAACTATTCCTAGTAATTTCCTCTCTGCTCTCCTAGCTGTCAACCCAGAGACAGGATAAGAGACCCTGCATGTAGTGAAAATGCTTACAACTTTCGGGAGTGTAGGAGGCTCAGCTCAGGTATCTGGCTTCTTCATTGTTACTGAAGCATGAGTTAAAAATAAATTAACACAATTAAAGGATGCAGACCTGATTCCCTCAAATGCCCCAGAGAAGCTACAAAAGGCAAACACTAGAGAGCTGAAACAGCATAAGCAAACAGCTCTATAAAGCATCCGGTATTTAGAAACACTAACTTTAACTCTTCCCTTCATTGAAACAAGAAAAACACGTTTTAACTGAAATTGGCCATCATCCACTTGTATTCCCCCTCTGGAGAAAACGAAAAACATAATCATTTCATGTTGTCAAGTCCTATCAGTGACCCCATCTTACTCATGAAGAATTTGTCCACAGCCACGTGGTAAGTGGGGGAGCACAGAGGTGGCTCAGAGCCACCCTGCTCCACCACCTATGGGTCAGCTCATTCTCTCCCACAGAAAGGCTCCACAGAATGAGAACACCTCTATCACAAACCACAAGGATGACTAATTCTAACACTTCTCCTTGGCAGACAGTGGACATGAGAGGTCAAGGCAGTGTAGGGGTCAAGTAAAGACTGCCATTCCAGGTACTTCCCTCCACTTCCTAGACACCACTGCAATTAGCTGGGGCCATGGGACCAGTCCAGATAATGGATCAATGGTAAGCAGAAGTGACGTGATTCACTTCCAAAGCAAGGTAGCCTAAACGTGTCTCTTCCATCCTCTTCTGAAGTGAAGTGATTGTCCTGCATAGGACTCTGACCAAGAAATAAACTTGAGAGTTGTATTAAACCCGAAGACTGAAAGGTTGAAGGGCTGCAGACTCTGGCTAATAGAAGCAGCATAAGAACATGATGTTGGCTTCAATTTCCTTCCCGCTGGATGGACTTAGGCTGGACTTTTCCTTCCCCACTTCTCTGAAAGTGCCCATCTGTGTTCCCACTGTCACCAGTGTGCAGAGCTACTTTTGTTCCCAGAGGTCACACAAAGTCACAGCTGGAGTGATCTCCAGGGCAACCAGGCCAGGTAAGCAAGTAGTCTGGGGCCCTCCAATCGTGTACCATTACAATTCATCTGATAAAAGCTGGTCATGCTTGAAACAGAATGATAGAGATCAAGTAAACCATTGCTACATAGCTTCACATAAGAGAAATTAGGAAGGAAGGAAGGAAGGCAGGAAGGAAGGAAGGAAGGAAGGCAGGCAGGCAGGCCCAGCAAGTCCAAGCAAGGGACTCTTTCCCTTGCTCTGTGGTATCTTCAAAGCCGTTTTCACCCCCAAGTCCATCACAGTCCAACCTGGAAAGTTAAGAGATACCTGGTAACCACACAGCTTGACATTTCTCCAAACTCATGACTTGCTTTGGGACCTTGCCTAAAAATGAGATTCCAGTTTCTTCCCAATCTAAAAGATTCTGTTTTAAATAAGTGCTCGGTACCTAGCTGCATATCATACCTGCAGAACCCAGATGTCAGCTTCATCAAGGCAAGTGGTAAGTGGACAGAGACAGAAATGACACCCCCCTAAAGCCTCATGCAAACACACCTCCCAGCATGTCACCTGACATTCACCACAATGCTTTATTCATCAGTGTCAGAATGTGCCACCCAGTGCCAACATTTTTTCCTTCCTTTAGAAAAGTGGTGGCCCAAAGGACTGCTTAAAGCTGCTCTGTGAAGGACTGTGGTAGCTGGACTCTGTGGTCCTCACCTGTAATCTCACAGACATGGGAAGCAGAAGCAGGAGGCAGGAAGATTTCAAATTCAAGGCTAGAGGCAGCCTGTGTAACTTAGCAAGACCCTGTCTCAAGATAAAAAATAAAAAAGGGGCTCGAGGTGTAGTCCAGGGACAGAGCATGCAAAGTATGCACGAGGGCCTGGATTCAGCCCCCAGGACCAGATAAAAAAGAACTGTGAAGAAAAAAGCAGCCATTTCTCCTTGACATCCAATATACCAACGCTACGCCAAGCAAAGACGCCTTTTTAAAAAGCACTGTTTTCATGTGGAGAAACTACTTGCTGCAAACTATTCAGGTGGCAGTGCCACATGCCTGGCCCTGAGGATGGCTGAACCTCACCTTCAGAGGGTCTGACAGGACGGAGCTGGCCTACAGTGTCACTGGGAAGTGGACAGTCCTGGCTCCCACATGGGGCTCCACTCCCACCCTGCCCAGGAGTCTCAGGAGAAAACAAAGGTGGGAAACGGGTGGCCAGGTCTGCCTTGTGGGTACTGCTCGAGTTCCCTGTCTTCAGCCAACAGCAAAAGCATCAGATCTAGATGACAAAACCCCCTTCCCACCCAGAGCAGCCCTAGATAACAGGATTTTAAGCACAAATCTAATCATGGTGTGAAGACCCTCCAACCCCTCGGAAGGTGCACAACCAGCCCCCGACATCCTCCAGCTTCGTGTTCCCTCTTGACCTTCCCACACCTTAGATCAGCTTCCTCAGGCTGCTCACCTTCCTGGGAACCCACCACACCCTGGGCTGCATCAAATTCCGGTGTCTCTGCTCCTCCTCCTCCCTCTGGTGAGAGGGACCACAGCTCAATCCTGATTCCTCTGCTATTTTTGGACAGGGTCCCACTATGTAGCCCAGGCTGCCCTTGAACTTGTAATCCTCCTTCCTCACCTATGGAGTGCGCGGATTCCAGGCCTGCACCTACACACCTGGTCTCCTCAACTCTCTTTACGGGGCAGAACAGCTGCCTCTTTTGGGAGTCTTGGGGTGGTAAGGGCCAACCGGTAGCCTCCACTTCTCGAGCTGCTCCCATCAGCTGGGTCTGTCGAGCACCCCCTTCCAGCCCGACCACCTCCTCTCCCCAGACCCCTTTAGCCCATGGGCACCCCGGAGCTACACAAGGAAGTTCGGGTGACACCTCATGGACGCTGTGAAGATCCCTGTGGCAGTGACGGAGCCACTCCTTCCTGTCACAGGGTAGGATACATGCTGTCCACATCTAAAGGCTGGGATGTGCCGTGAGATCTGGTCTGAGCAGGCGGCCCGAGATTCTCCCTCCTGCTCTTAGGTCATGGGGCACCTGTGACTGGCAGAGGTGGTGTCACCTCTGTGACAGGCTGCGCAGGGACATCTACCTGGCCTGCACATGCTCACTGGTTCTGACAAGGGCAGCCTCCTGCCAGCAGCAGCAAGAACCATGGTCCTCAGCACAGCAACCTGCCAGGGAGCGGGGCACTTTCCCTCCCACAGCCTCAGGAGAGACTGTGACATGAGCAGGATCCACCTCAACAGGCCTGCCCCAGGTCCCATAGAGCCATGACATAATAGGGCACCTGGTCTAAACCCAGCAACTGAAAACTGACACGGAAGGAGTATGCTCAAAAGGCTAGAAATCCTGGGCTAAAAATCCATGACCTGTGACTCCACCCTTGGCCTGTGGCGCAAGAACAGAGGGCAATGGCGAAGTTAAGTACGACCTCCACAGGCTCTGCTTCTCCCCGCTACAGAGGGTGAGAGCAGGCAACTGCCTTCTAACACCATCCCTCCTCATCAGCATCCTTCGCTTCTCAGTCCAGTGCTGACAACCGGGTCCTCTGATTCTCCACCTCACTTGGCATTCGAGTGCCTGGCTCTTCCTCGCACAGTGCCTAAGCTCCAATGAGAACTGCATGTGCTCAGCCTTGCTGTGGCATCCGGCAGGCAGCCACTGCCTCCCTGCTAACTCTTCCTCCACACAGACACACACCCTCTTTGGCTCTCCTCTCTGTCTCCCTTCAGCAGTCCCCCACCCCCCACCCCCCGGCCATCACATGCTGTGTCCGAGAGTTTGTGTCCTGGCACTTCTCAAAGCCTATATGGCCTCACTGGGCAATCTCCTTCATCCTTACGCCATAGCTACCACCATGTGCTAATGAAACTCAAACGTACATTTCAGGGCAGAATCACACATACCTCACAGCTTCCTGGATGCTCTGCAGTCACCTCAAATGGTAAACAAAAATAAACCATCCAGCCAGGCATGGTGGCACACCCTGTGATCCCAGCGGGGGCAGGAGGATCGCAGGTTCAAGGCCAGAAGCAGCCTATGTAATTGAGCCAGACCCTGTCTCAAGATAAAAAGTAAAAAACGGATGGGCTGGGGGTGTGATTCAGTGGTAAAGTGCCTGCAAATGCGAGCACAAGGACCTGAGTTCAACTCCACAGTGCCACAAACAAGCAAACAACCTTCTTCCCTTTCACAACCCAATGTTTGCCCTGCTTCTTCCTGCAGCGCCAGCCTTGCTGACTGCCAGCACTGAGGTCCACTGAGGCACCAGTGGCTCACCCAGACTCCTAGCTGCCTCCTGCCTGCACCCAGCCACCTGCTGAGCCCACCTAATCTCCAAGGCTGCCCCACCCCTGCCCACCTTCCTTCTGACCTCCACCATGTCCTCCTAAAACTCTTCTCCTGGGGGCTAGGGGCCTCTTCCAATCTAACCTCCAAGGACCCCCTAAAGGGAGCATAACAGTCACCCTTGGCTTCTCCTAGTCTTCCCTCTTCCCCTTTAACAGCACCAAAACCCTCAACAGGGTGTTCACTGGACAGGCGCTGTTCCCACAGGGGAGAGAACAGAGGACAGAACAATCTCAGCTCCAGGAAGCAGCCCATGGTTTCAGGCGTCTGCTTTCGCTAACCAACAACCTGACTCCCACCTCCTGCCCACCTAGCAAATTCTGACTTCCATCACCAAAATGGAGACCAGATGCCCCCCTCTTCCCTTACACCTCCCCTTCCCCCATCCCTTCTCTCTTCTACGCTGCCTCTGCACTTGGCAATGCTGCTGTTTTTGTACATAGCAAGCTGCATGGTAAGTTATATAACACCTTCTGCTCTATTTCATTTTTATTTTATTTTTTCTGGTGCTTGGGACCCAGGGCCTCACACCTCCCCCTCTGAGCCATACCCCCAGCCACCCCTCTTTAATTTTAAGGCAGTGTCTCGCTAAGTTCCGGCCTCTGGCCTCAATGATCCTCCTGCCTCAGTGTCCAGAGTTGCTGGAATTAGAAGCACACACCACTGTGCCTGGTCCTTCTGTCCTTTTAGACTGAGCTCCTCAAGGGATTGTTTTACTGATCTGTGAATCCTCCATGCCTTAGAAAAAAGCCTGACTCTCATTGGCAATCAATATATGTTAAGGTTAACTGAATCTCCATCTATGATACATTGGGTTACTGCTCCCAACTATCAGCTCTCTCCCTATAACAGGACTTAAACTCTCAATCACTAGCCAGGTCACTGTGTCCACAGGGGGTTCACTCATCTACCTGACAAGTTGGCCCATGAGCATAGCCTCCTACCCTATAGAGCCACTCCTATCATCTGGGTCCCAAAAAAAGACACCCAGAGCCACATGCAGCCCTGCAGAACCACCACCCACCTACAGCCATCATGTGGCTGTGGGTGAGATGCTGGTGCAATCACGCAAAGCCATCCCAGATTTCCACCGTTCCAGACAGACTTCGCAAGCTGCAGCTTGAACACGCATTTAGTCATAGCTTTTTAAGGAACTACACTGCATCATTATAAAATGTTCCTTAATACTGACGCAAAATTTCTTGGTGTTAGATGCCATCTTGGTCCGACTCATGGAGACCCTGTATACAGCAGAACAAAACACTACCCAACACTGTGCCATGCATACAATCTTTATATGTCTGAACCCAGTGCTGTAGACATTGTGTTTCTGCTCATTATGAGTGGTACCACATTAGCAAATGGAGGTTCCAGGGGCTTTAGTCTATGCTCATCATTAAGGATGACTCTACTTTAAGAAGGTAACTCTTCTCCAGTTGTCCTTTGAATACCTTCCAGCCTGGGGGGCTCATTTTCTGGCACTGCATTTGACAGTGCTTCTCTGCTAGTCATGGGGTTTCCAATGGCTAATTGTTTCAGAAGTGGGCTGCCGGGTCCTTCTCCCTACTTGGTCTTAGTCTGGAAGCTCAGCTGAAACCTGTCCACCACGGCTGGCCCTGCTGGTATCTGAAATACCAGTGACATAGCATTCAGCAGCACAGCAACACACAGCCCCCACAGCCGGGCAAGGAGATAGACACGCAGGGGATGCAAAATTTGCATCCTACTACTTTTCAACCTTGGAGTTCCTTTTACCCACTGGCACTACACAAAACACATCTAATTTCCTAATATTTGGGGACAAACATCATGTAAATCTCTTTGGTTGTCTCAAGGTGAAGACGTCAGGTTCCTTCAGCCATTCTAAGCAGCCTATGGTCTGTCAGTACACTGTTAAATATCTTGATCTTTTCCCTCAATCCACCCTCAATTTTGTCCAAATCTTAAAATGTGCACAAAATACTTCAGACATGGTTTGACCAAGGCATAAATCCCTTGTTGTTAGGTGCCATGGAGTCAGATCCAACTCATAGCAACCCTCATAGGGTTTTCAATGGCTGTTTCAAGATTGCTTTGGGAGAGGACTGCTATATCCTCCATTTTTTGCTGTGCTGGGAATCAACTCAGGTCCTCGGAGAGTGCAGAGCAATGTTCTACTCACTAAGCTAAACCTCATAAATCCTTTAGTGGAATATAAAACTTTTTTTTCTTTCCCATGTTGAGCTGGAGAGGGAAATAGGGTGTCAGATCAAAGAAGGATAATCTACCATCATTTGTTTCAAATAATACTGTAGTCAACCTAATCCCTAAAACTTTATCCCATAAGATTACTGTCAGGTCTCCTGTATGGATGTAACACAGTAGGCATTTTACATGTGTCACTGCTGAATCTTTCTACTGTATGAAGATGATTTCAACCATCATTTAACCACTCAACATTACGAGCTATCCCTCTTAACCCAGTGACACTTCAGATTTGAGAAACATACTCATCATCTTACTCCCTGGAGAAATCATTTAACAGATAAAGAGTGAGGTCAGACTATTTTGACAAAACATTAAAGACATCCATCCAAGTTACAACACAGTGGCATGCAGTCAGTCAGAAGTCCCCCACCATTAGTATTTCCAACCAACTTCATGATCTTCTCCAAGTTATGTCCCTCTCAGGCCCACCAACACCAAATACACTAGCAGTGGTTCCACAGATCTGCAATATCAATGCCACCTGGTACCTGTTAGAGAGCGAACTGTCTCCCTCCCTGCTCAAAAACAAGCTTCCAGGATTCCAACAATCCCAGGACAGAACCAGCTCTAGAACCGCTTCTGCCTGTCCTAACCATCCTCGGGAAACTCCACAGGGTGTGGCTGTGCTAATTCCATCCACTGACATTATGCCTGCTCTTGGTAAGTGCTTATTTCCTGATTATCCACAAGCTGCCTCTTTAATCAGTCTCTTTAGCACTCTGCCTAAGAGAAAAGTCATAGGGACCTATTGGTCCACAGGGCCCAGCAAGGCCTTCCTTTAGGAAAATGAGGAGTTGGGTGTGATTACCCCTGGAAGCCCAGCACACAGGCGGCTGAGGCAGGAGCATCTCAGGTTCCAGGTCAGCCTGGGCCACATAGTGAGACTCTTGTCTAACAAAAGAAAAAAAGGGAAAAAAGAGAGTGAGGGCACAATTTGCCTCCTCTTATGACCTGTCTTTTCCACTGGTGACAATGTTCTTGTCCTTACAGGTGCTAGTTTGCTTGACCTCTGGGTAAGGATGAGTTT
>VMDO01003748.1:79219-137476 GCA_007922755.1 Pedetes capensis
CCCCCCCCCGTCCTGTTCAGATGGGAAGCTGTTCCTGAGTGTCGCTGTTGTCCCCAGAGTCTGTGTAAGGCTCAGCTTACTCTGGTACTCTGGGTTTCACACTGTTTACAAGCCAGTGCTTGTCACGGTCTGGGTGCAGTCCCCTCCTTGGGCACAAGAAGGCTGGCATTTTTCCTCCTTTGCTTTCCTGGGCCATCTAAGCCGTGTATAAGAACCACAGATGACTTTTCCATGTCCTGGACAGGACAGGAAAGCCCTGTCAACACGCATTCTTTTTTAATGTGAGCTCTTCAACCTGTCTCCTATACTGCGTTTTTTAACCCAGGAGTCATCTGAAAAGCACAGTTAAGTTTTAAAAGCACTGTGAAGTTTTAGAATTACATTTTTCTGTACCTCAACCTATCACTCCCATGACTCAGGTGCCCAGGACAGCAGCAGCCACAGCCTCATAGGGAGGTGGCAAGCCACAAAGAGGACTTGGCCTGTGCACCTGGAGCAGAGGCTGTGGTCCTGGGGATGCCACACCCAGACCTCCCTCCAGGCCACGGAGGGTCCCGCAGGAAGCACTTGGGGCCAGAAGGAGGGCATGTATCCAACTGACCATCACCTATGCCCACTTCCCTCCTCTTCCTCATGCTAGAGCAAGGAGGCACAGGAGGGAAGTGAAGCACCAAGTGGCTGCTGGAAGCAACTGGGGAAAGAGGGAGAATGAAAGTCTATGTGGAGAGAAATCTGGAACACCCAGCCTTCCACACTCAGGCTCTCTGGACCCCATGACACAGACTACAAAGAGATGGTCTAACATTCATTAAGTGCCAGCCATCACACATGCTATGGTTTGCCTGGGGCTTAACCGCATGTCACTGAAGGCTGGGGCCCCAAGCCAGGGGAGCAGGAAGAGGTTGTCCCTACTCTGGCCTGGTGCAATCCCAGCATGCAGGAGGATCATGAGCTCTAGGGACCTGGGCTACAAAGCCAAGGCCCTGCCTCAAAAGACCAAAAAAGAAGTGGTGCCAGTAGGAGGTTCTAAGGCCACTGGGTGCAAAGCAGCTCTCGTGGGACCCAAATTCTTACAAGAAGGCTGCGATGAAAGCATGAGCCTGGCCCACCAGTCCCACTCTGCCTCCTGGCTCGCCGTGTGACCCTCCTCCTATACACTCCACCATGGGCCACGAGACTATCTCTGGAGCCAGCACTGGGCTGTTTGGACTTCTAGCCTCCAAAACTGTGAGCCAAATAAACCTCTTTTCTCTTTATGAAGTTAGCTGCCTCAGGTACTTTGTTGCAGTGACAAAACTCTAATGCATGCACCATCTATTGAGCACTCGCTGTGTATAGAACACTGTGCTGGAGACAAGGGATTAAGAGGGCTTATCAAGATTGTAGTTCTTGCCAGGCGTGGTGGCACACATCTGTAATCCCAGCACTCAGGAGGCTCAGAGAGGAGGATCACAAGTTTGACAACAACATGGCTATACAACAAGACCCTGTTATGTAATAAAATTATAAGAGACAAGACGTAGCTCAGTGGCAGAGCACCTGCCTGGCATGTACAAGGACCTGGGTTCAATTCCCAGAACTGGGGACAAAAAAAGTCCTCATCCCCTTGAGGACCACAGGTGCACAAAGTAAACACAAAGACAGCCAAGTAACATACATACGCCAAGAAGGAACAACAAAACCCCCTCCTGGGTGCCTCACTGACCCCCTGACACACCCACTCACAGGAGGCACAGAGACAGCTTTAAACTCTCCTCTGCAAAGAGTGGGCTCTCCCTGCAGGTACCCCTGCATGACCAGGAGCCACCACACAGCCCCAGCCTAAGCCAAGTCTCTGAGAACTACAGGGGACCGTGAAGATAAAGCTTTTACCTGTCAATTAAAAAAAGATAAAAGAGCCACAGGAACTAAAGGTAACACAGAGAGTCCCCACTCCTCCACACTCACGTCAGGCTCCTCTGCATCCTCTGCCCAAGCAGGCCTCGATTTTGGACTCTAGTGTCCTCTGCGTGGCGAGCTCTCACAGGAAGAGTGCTGAGGTTTATCAAGAGGCCCCTCTCCACACCTCCACTCCCAACAGGAGAGGCGTCACAGCCAGCCTGTCCCAGCAAGTGAGAATGAAGCCGCCTAGGTCGGTTCCCAGGACCCCCCTACCCTTCTTATTTCCTCTTAGCCATTTCCACCCTGACCCCCCACCCGACCTGCTCCATGGCTACAGATTCCCATTTGCCCATGATGCATTTGGAACTGAGTCCAGTTTTAGGTGGTGCCGGCCTGTAATCCCAGCACTCAGGGGGCTAAGGCAGGAAAATTCCAAGTTGGAGGCCAGCCTGAACTACACAGTGAGACTCTGTCTCAGGGGGAAAAAAAAAAGAGCCCCGTTTTATTTATTTATTTATTTATGTATGTATGTATTTATTTAGCGGTACTGGGGGGTTGAACCTAGGACTTCACACATGCTTTTACAAGCTTTCTACCACTGAGCTGCACCCCCAGCCCATTTTTTACTTTGTATTTGATCCAGCTAAATTAGGCTGCCCCTGGCCTTGAACTTGCGATCCTCTCAAGTCACTAAGATTACAAATGTGTGCCACTGCACCAGGAAAACTGAGCTCTGTTTTAATCCTGAGGTCTCTTTTCCCCTGTTACAATGGGTTTCCTCAATTAAATCTGTTTCAACCATTTAACTACTGTCCAGTCCTGCTTTTTCTTTAACACCACAATACGAAGCTTTTCCTGAGCAAGCCAGTAAGTGTCTAAGGAAAACACTTTAAAAATTAGGACAGCAGAGAAAATAATGGGAAAGGAGTCACCAGAATAGGTCACCTTTAAGAGAACACACTGAAGAGGAAAACTGGGAGGATAAAACAGAATGATCAACTATTACTAAAGGACAGGCCGCTGCTTCAGTCAGCAGACCTCTCTCTTCTTCATCTCTAAATCTTTAAGTCTTGTTTTAGAGACAGAGAAGGGTGGAGGGAAAATGGGTGTGAAATTTCAAAACAGAAGGCCTCACAGAGTGAGTTTACGATACTACGGTTTAATTTTCTGGATCAGTGCTGCAAGAGCACAGAGCTCTGGGGCAGAATCTCTCCTGGCCCTGCCATGTTATAGACACCGCTATGGTCACAAAGCCTACAGCTGTACTACTTTGGCATCTGATCCCACCAGCTCTCAGAAGCTAAGTAGGATCAGACCTGGTTAGAATTTGGATGGGAGACCGCCTGGGAACACCAGGTACTGTAGACTTGGGAGAAGGCTTGGCAACCCACTTCCAAAAAACAATCGGCCACTGAAAACCCTATGAATAGCAGAGAAGCACTGGCAATAGTGTTTAGTCTGTTGTACAGAGGGTCGTTAATGAGTCAAATACCGACTCGCCAGCACCTAACAACAGTGGTCAAAAAGACTCTTCAAAGCAGAGGCTTAGTCAGAAATGAGGGACTTGTCCTAAAAATAAAACTCCTGGACCAAAAGGTACAAGTGTCCACAGATGCTTCAAATGTGGGCAAGGGTCTGGGTAAGAGCACCCCAAAACCTCAGCCCAAGCTTTACTGGCCCAAAGGTTCTGTGGGGCCATGCAGCAGCAGGACCCACACATTCCCATGTACAATTTGATCCTTAAACCAATCAGCCTGCTTCGCCCTTCACCAGGATTTCTTTTTAACAAGTGCGAGCTATTCAAGTCTGCAATCAAATGGATGCTACTGTTAAACAGTTTAAGTCACAATCATTAGACTTTTCACGATATGAAAACACAGGGAAAATGTAAAGGGGAACTTCACCAAGGTGTGGGCAGTTCCTTGGGTTTTAAAATTCCCACCATCATCTACCCCTCTAAACTGCCCCATCAGGCTTCTCAAGCTACAGGAAATTAATAAACTAAAACTTGAGATTAGAAGTGAGACATCAGACATCACCCAGAGGGTCTCTCTAGAAGGAAGAGCAGGGACTAGCAGGACTGAGCGGCAGGCCCCACTCTGTGGGGCGCACCAGGCTGGGAGGGGTCTGTTTCCCAGATTGACAAAAGGAGACACCGAGCACCAGAGAGCAAAGACCAGCTCTGCTGAACCAAAGATTTGCCAAGAAAGAAGTTGATCACTCCTGCCTTCTGCAGCTCTGCCGCAGCAGTCATTAAGGAAGTTAGGCCCACATGTCGCCTCTTCCTCCTGACTCTTACCAAATGAAGCCTTTGGGGCCACTAAGCGGCTAGAGAAAGTGGCCTGGAAGTTTAGCAAATGCGAACAGGAGCTAAAGCCTGTTCAGCTAGCAGGTGGGAGCCAGAGCAGAGAAAGGGTAGAAGGCAGAGGAAGGAGGCCTTCATCCCACACTATGCTGTACAAAAATTCTCCAGAAGCAACCTGTGAGCCAGGCGGTGTCCCTACAACATGGGTGCAGAGGAAGCAAGAGGTGGACAGCCTGACGACAAAGGCAAGGCAGGGATCAGAGGTACAACACTGACAGCACCCCGGCTATGGCTTCTCTCTGAACTGAAAAAAGGGGCAGGACACCACTAAGCACGATGTTCGTGGTGCTCATGAGAAGTCCAGGCCAGCAAGGAAGAAAACACTGCAGCAGCTGGGCGGGTGATGCAGCCTGTGCCAGGACACCTGTGTGAAACACGGTCACTGGAGGATTTCCTCTTCCTACCACAAATCAATTCGACTCATCGTGTGTTTATCAGAGCATCATACAACTAGACCTGTGCTATGGAAAGCCTCATGCTGATGCTCACTCGAATGATGAGGGCTCTCGTCTCTGGACTGTCATGGAAGGTGTGAGGCACACCGTGAGAGGGAAGAGTGACGGAGCTCTGCTCAAGACATGCAATGCCAGGCAGGGACTCATGCATTGACTCCAGTGAGGAGATGTGGAAGGCAAGGGGTTTTTGTGAAGTCACTTCACAGGCTCCTCCTGGGAGTGGCAGTGATCAGATACCAAGTGGGGGTGGGGAGGGGGGTCCCACTAAGCTGACTTGGCAAGACTTCCCAAAAATCTGGACTTGGTAGGCCAAGGCAAAACCCAAGAAAGAGGCTCAGCCAGAAGAGGGCCTCACAGAGCCTGAGCAAGGGTGGCCAAGGAGACAGCAGGCCATCAGGGTCTGCAGAGGCTTCATAGTCTTCTAGGCCCTCTGTCCTGAACCAAACCCCCTCTCACCCCTGCAGCCAGGGGCTCTGCCATGGTCCCCAGTAGGCCTCCTCTGCCTCCTGCCCCTCCTCTGCTCTTCCTCCCATTCAGCCAAAGGGGCCACCTCAGCACCTCACACCCCCTGCTCTCGCCTGGCCTCCCCTCTGCCACCAGCGTAGTTCCAGTGCCTGGTGACAACCATAGAGATCCTTCCTCAGCCTGACACCAGGCTGCACCCCAGTCCTTCCTCATCCCAAGTCCAGGGGACAGTCTGTCTGAACCCTAACAAGACTGTGTTCCAGGGTGTCTACTCATGTCTGAAAGTCCGCTCCCTAGAGACAGGGATCCTGAGCAGGTTCTTCCATCCTTCCCAAAACCCAGAACAGTGTTTGCCCCTGGTCCTGTGGCCACAGCTTCATGGGAGATACTTTTTCCTTGTTTGCCATCCAAATCAAAATTTCTTTCAAATTAGCTAATAAAACACCACAAAAGTAGAAGTAAACACGTTTTATCTATGAGAAGTATCATTAAGGATGATGCGGGTGATTCCTACTGTACACAGTGGGGAAAGAAAAAAACTAATAGTAGAGTTCCTGGGAAAGCTCATTCTCTTTTATAGTAATGAGGTGGTGGTGGATTCTAAAAATCACAAATAAAAGCCACTTAGATCTTCAGCTAAACTGAATTGCAAATGAAAGCCAATTAAGATTTCTGACAGAAAGAGAGGAAAAAGATATCTTGTCCTGAAAGATCTTATAGTTGCTTTCTTTTAGGCTTATATATTTTCCTACATTTTCTGCAATAAACATAAACATATTCCATTTATAATCAGAAAATGTCATTTAGAAAACTTTTCAACGGACTGAATAATAAACGTCATAGGAGTTTTGAGAAGGCTGAGACCATGTGCCTAGGAACAGGCAATGAGGTGGCACAGGAAGGTGAGGCTGGTGCTGAGTAGGTGGTATAGAACTGGAGTATAGAAATGGGTGGGCAGGACAGAAGCAGGGAGAGAGAAAGGGCTCTTCTCAAGTGTAACTATGTCTAATCTTTTTAGGCTCCCAGTGAGACAAGTTGGCATTCCTGTTTCAAAGAAGAGAAAATGAGGTTAACCTGTGCAAAGTCATGCACCTCGCCCATCTAGTAAGTGGTGGAGTGCGCTGCTTCTACTCCACTAGGAATTTTTCAGCTGGGTCCTGTGTTCCTTAAAGAGGATCTTGGATTCTTGGCCCCACACCCCAGCTCTGAGCAAGGAAGACTGTGGGCTCCCACTAGCTTCAACCTCAGCAGTTCCATTTTCCTATGCCATGTATCTTGAGTATTTATGAGACATCATTTTTAGAAATATAGGAGTTTTAGTACTTCCAAAGGGATGCAATAGTTTGAAAACACTGCCACACTGCCAACTACAAAGGCCCTGAGGCTGAGATGTTCTTGGCAGGTATGCTGAGCTAGGTGCACTGAAGGAGGAAGAGGACTGTCGTGAGCATGTGTTAGGCAGCAGAGGGAAATGAGGCAGAACTATGAGGGCTTAGAAAGTTCTAGATTCTGAGCAGGGTGGCTCACTCACACCTGTAATCCCAGCACTTGGTAAACTGAGGGAAGAGGATTTGAGGCCAACCTGGACAACATAGTAAGGCCTTGATGGAGAGGAGAGGAGAGAGAAAGGGGGGCAGGGGAGAGGAGAGCAAAAAAGGGAAGGGAGAGGGAGGAAAGAAGAACATTCTGGAGGCTCTGAGGTGAGGCAGAGGTGGGGTCCCTGTTACTCTTCTGCCATCAGTTATTCACTCACAGCAAACCCAAATCTACAGGCACATCCTCAAGGTAGCCAGCATTTAAATAAAAACCTAGGAAGGCCTGTTGTTTTCTTTAGAGCTAACTTGGATATAATACATTTCAAATACCAAAACAAATGCAACCGATGCACAACTCCATCTGAAAACTACTAGCTTTGCCTCGGCTGCCAGGGTAGCAATGCAGCCTGCTGGTGCACAACTATGGCTTTATGGAAGTCAAGAGAGGAAAAGGTTTTGAGTCCTCCAGACTTTGCTATGAAAGTTACAATTCTAGCTCGCTGTTCATAAATAAAATCAGAGTTTGAAAAAATCCCATTTAACCTGGCAAGCATTTGAGCACCTATGTGTGTACCGGGTGTTGTAGAAATGGTGGAGAATCAAAGATAAAACACCGTGCTGCCCCTGAGAAGGGCAGGAATGCAGCAGCAGTGAAATATACTTGAACAGGCAGCTGCCATACAGTGTGGTAGAAATCAGGGTACAGTGGGAACACAGAAAAGAGTGGGCGTGGTGGCGCATGCCTATAATCCCAGTGGCTCGGGAGGCAGAGGCAGGAGGATCACAAGTTCGAGACCAGAGGCAGTCTGTGTAATTTAGTGAGACCCTGTCTCAAAAAGTAAAAAATGGGTTGAGGGTGCAGCTCAGTGGTCCACCACGTGCATAGCATGCAAGCGCGAGGCCCTGGGTCCAATCCTCAGTACCACCAAAAAAAAAAAAAAGAAAGAAAAGAAAAGAGCCGGCAGCAAATGACCAGGACCTCATCCCTGCAAGTTGAGTATGTCACCTTACATAGGAATGGCAAGGGGCAGATGGCACTAAGGTTGCTAATACACTAACTTTGAAACAGACTGCCCTGGATTATCTGGACAGGTCTAATATCATCCACTTAAAAGAAGGCAGAAGGAGGGATGTGAGGGCAGAAGCCAGTGCTGGCTCTGCAGGCAGGCGGGGCAGGGAGCTGAGGATGCAGGCGGACTCCAGGGCACACAGAAACCAGAGCAGCCTCTCCCGAGAGCTCCCGTGGGAGAATGCAGCCCCACATCCCTCCATGTTGGTCAGTGATGCCCAGGACACCCCAGTCAGCCTTCTCACTGCACAGTGTAATGTGACACATCTGTATGGTTTTAAGCCACTAAATGAGTAAGCAGTAACAGCAACAGAAAACAAAGTCCTTCAGTTGGCAAATACTATTATTTATGTCGAGACCACTCAGACTTACCAATGCTCCATCAGCCACACTCAGCGCAGTGATCATGGCCACTAAACCTAATGCTGAGGCACAAATCCCACTCCAGGTCCTCCATGTGTCACATAGCAGATTAAAACTCCACTGCCTGTTCCTAAACCCCCTTCAGATACTCCCCGGGGCAAAGAGCCATGATGGGGCCAACAGACACTGGCCCACGTGAGGCCGAGGCTGTGACCGTCCACGGGAGCAGCCCGCAGGTCTCCACAACACCAGCTGTCACACGCTCTGCAGACTGGGCTTCCCAAGAGCAGTTTCTACCTGATACTGGAAAGCTGCCCGGGCCCCTTCAGCCTCCGGGTATGGGCTGAGCACCGCTCCTCAGGAGCTGCTCCCCAAATTACCCCCAGCCACATGCCAGGAGAACATGAAACCTGCCAAGGCTGCGGGCCCTGGCCAGCAGAGCAGCCCAGCCTGGGACAAGCCACCAGCACATGGCAACAGGCTGCCGGGGCTCTAAACTGCATCCTGTGGATCCTGGCAGCCAGGATGCTATTTATTAACTGTTGTTGTTGGGTGCCATGGAGTCAGGTCTGACACATAGCAACCCTAACTGTAGCAGGATGAAACACTACTCAACACTGCCACGCACACAATCTTTTTATGTTTGAGCCCACTGTTGTAGTCACTGTGTTTCTTCTCATTCTGAGTCATGCCACATCAGCAAAAGGAAGTCCCAGAGCTTTACTCCAGTCCTATCATTAAGGTCGTCTCTACTTTGAGAAGGCAAGTCTTCCCCAGTCGTTACTCGAAAGCCTTCCAGCCTGGAGGGCTCATATTCTGACACTATATTTGACAGTGCTTCTCTGCTATTCATAGGGTTTTCAATGGCTGTCTCAAGAGTGGGCTTCCAGCTCCTACTCCCTAGTCTGTCTTGGGCTGGAAGCTCATCTGAAACCTGTCCACCATCGGTGGCCCTACTGATATCTGAAATACAGATGGCACAGCTTTCAGCATCACAGCAACACACAAACCCCCACAGTGCAACCAGCTGACAGACACATGAGGGATGATGACTGCAGCTCATGACAATACACTGTATTCTCGGAAAAAGGTTAGGAGAGGGAATGCTACATGTTCTCACCAAAAGGACAACTATGGGAGTTAATGCACACTTAAATTAGCTGTATCCACACCTTCCACAATGCATGCATGCAGTCAGATGTCACTTAACAGGATTGTTGTTGTTAGGCCCACTGAGTCGGGGTCCAACTCATAGCAACCCTCAGTACTACAGACCAAACACTATTGTCGGTGCTTCTCTGCTATTCATAGGGTTTTCAATGGCTGATTGATTTTTTGGGAATGGGTTGCCAAGTCCGTCTCCCGAGCCTACAGCATCTGGTGTTCCCAGGCAGTCTCCCATCCAAGTACTAGCCAGGTCCAACCCTGCTTAGCTTCCAAGATCTGATGGGATCTGATGCACAGTGGTACGGCTGCAGGCACTATGTTCCACAAAACACACCATTAGGTTATTTCATCACTGTGCAAACATCAGAGTCCTCACACAAATCTAGATGGTACCCACTGCCATACACGGAGGCCTGTGGGGCGTGGCGGGGCCAGAGCATAGGCTCCTAGGGTCATGGTGAATGAAAAAATGTCGAGACAGAGCACAAGAGATGTGTGAGGCCGCTGCCAGCGAACACAGCACAGCAGTACAGTAAACTTTTTTGTATGAATACAAAGAGTACGATCTACAATGGCAGAAAGTTCAGTGTATGTTGGTAAGTATGTCAACTACCCAGCCAGTGCAGAAATCAGTATGAAGGTTCCTTAAAACACTAAAAATAGAACTTCCATATGATCCAGGTATGCCACTCCTAGGTATATACCGCAAGGAATCAGTCAGTATACCATAGATACACCTGCACATCCATGTTCACTGCAGCACTATTTACAATAGCCAAGTTACGGAATCAGCTTTGGTGCCCATCAACAGATGAAAGGATAAACAAAATGTGTTATACACAGTATGGAATATTATTTAGCCATAATAAATGAAATTATGTCACCTGCAGGAAAATGGATGGAACAGGAGATCATCAAATTAAGCAAAATAAGCCACATTCAGGAAGACAAATACCCCATGTTTTCTCTCCTATGTGGAATCCAGATTTAAAAAAACAACAACAAAAGAGACATGAAAGCCGAGCACGGTGGTGCACACCTGTAATCCCAGTGACTCGGGAGGTGGAGGCAGGAGGATCACAAGTTCGAGACCAGAGGCAGTCTTTGTAACTTAGCAAGACCCTGTCTCAAAAAAGTAAAAAATGGGCTGGGGATGCAGCTCAGTGGGACAGCACTTGCAAAGCATGCAAGCGCAAGGCCCTGGGTTCAACCCCCAGTACCGCAAAAAAAAAAAAAAAAAGAGAGAGAGAGAGAGACAGACAGAGACATGAAAGTAGAAGTAGTACTATTTGGGAAGAAGAAGAGGAGCACTGGGTAATGGGGGGAGAATATTATCAAGAACATTATATACATGCATGAAAATGTCATAATGAAATCCATTCTTTTGTATAATACACTGAAATTTTAAAAGTATAGCATAGTATATACAAAAACCAGTAACACCGTTGTTTTATTGCCACTGCTGTTGTTTTTGTTAGGTGCTGTCAAGTTGAGTCCAACTCATAGCGACCCTCATAGGGTTTACAATGGCTGACTGTTTTGGGATTGTTTTGTGAGTGGATTGCCATGTCCTTCTCCTGTTTTTGTGGTGCTAAGGATCGAACCCAGGTCCTCAGAAAGTGCTGAGCAGCGCTCTACCAACTGAGCTAAACCCTGGCCCTTTGCCATTACCAGGCATTATGTATTGTGTAGAATTGTACGTGCTATTCTTTGACATGGCTGGCAGTACAGTAAGTCTATTCACACCAGCATTACCACAGTCTCATGACTAATGACTTGTGCTACAATGTTATAATTCCCCATCACTAGAGGACAGGAATTTTTCAGCCCCACTGTAATCTTACAGGACCACCCTCACATACAGCACCTGCTGTGGACCAAAGCACTACATGGCTCATGACTATACATCAAAATGCCATGCTGAAACATGGTAAATACAAAAAAATTTTACGTGCCAATTTAATGTAAGATTTAAAAAGAAATAAAAGTAATCAATCAAGACCTCTGGTGTTCTCATTTGTTTACTCAATCCATTAATCAAAGGAGAAAGGACAGTCTGGATGTGTTTTTAATAGTCGTTTTCAGGTTTTCTCCCATAAAAGTCCAGAATAGATTAACCTTTAGAACAAAGAGGCAGCAGTGTTCCTCTAAATACTGCAGCAGGTTGGCAGCCAAAGGGAAATATGAACATTATTAGCAAAGCTCTGCCCAAACGCCAGAAAACAGCTTATAGAGACTGCTGGCCCCTCAGAACAGTCCCTATACCCACGCCAAAAAAACAAACAAAACCCCAAGTTTTACTAAAGACCTCTGTTATTACAAATCAATTAAAGGGGACTGACATATCTAAGAAAAGAGCTGTCCCCACAGAATCGATCCCACAGAGTTAACTCCATGATGACAAAAGCTCCACACATGCTCAGGACTAGTTCCCAGGAAGCCCACAGAGTCCCCCACACAAAAGATGCCGGGAGCCCACCAGAGCCTCCCATGTGCTCTCTGCAGCCAAGGGTCACCTAACCCTGTGTTTCCTGTATTGTTTTCATAGTATTGAGCATTTTGAGGTACCCAGGGCCTGGCACATGCTAGACAAGTGCTCTACCATGGAGCTGCACCCCCAGCCCCTTTTCCATTCTTTACCTTGAGACAGGGTCCCATTAAGTTGCACAGGCTACCTCTGGCTTTGAATCTGAGATCCCTCTGTGTCAGCATCCCAAGTTGCCCCTCAGCACCTGGTGTTTTGGGGGATTTGTGGAGACAGGCTCATGCTGTGTAGCCCAGGCTGGCCTGAAACTTGTGATCCTGCTGCCTCAGCCTCCCGGGTCACCAGGATCACAGGCATGCACCACAGAGCCTGAAGAATCTCCCATGTTGCAAATGCCAGTAACACGGCATCATATGGAAGGGACAGACACAACGGGATAGCGCTTACATATAATGAGCTTTTTAAAGCTCCAAAACACAAATTCTCTCTAGGCTCTGTCACCAGTAATGACTGGTCAAGTCCAACTTTGGGCATCAGAGCTGCCACCTCTGGCTACTTTTTAAGAACTACCACCCTCCAAGACCTCCTCGCAGCCACCTGCAGGACACTGACTCCTCGCTCTTTACAAGAGATCCTGCTGCAGTTAGTTGGATGCTGGATGTCCCTCACATGCCCATGTGGTAGAGACTTGGTCCCCAAGGGTGGCACTACTGGGAGGTGGTGGAAACTCAAGAGGTCAGGCCTAACAGGAGGCCTTTGGGTCATTGGGGGTGTGGCCTAAAAGGCACTGGGGACCCCAGACCCCTCCTCACTCTCTTCTGCATCCTAGCCATGAAGAGAGCAGTTCTGCTCTCCCACACACTCTTGCCATGAGGTGCTGTCTCGCCAAAGGCCTGAAGCAACAGAGCTAGTCAATTATGGACTGGGAACTCCAATACTGTGCCAACATAAACCTTTTCTTTCTATAAGGTAACTATCTCAAGCATTTTGTTATAGTGACAAAAAGCTGACTAGCACAGACCTCTTTCCACCCCGGATCTGCCTTTCCTCTCACATCAAGGTTAACAGGAGCTAAGGATAATAAAGATCCACAGATTCTGACTTAATATAAAGACAAAACAAATATTCACAGGATGCAATGGATGACTTCTCCACCAGCCTACACTGAATTAGTAAGCATCCCCACCCCACCCCACCCTCAGCAGTCTTCTGCAGAAACATACACATTTTCAGCTCAATCTAATGGAATTACACATTTAGAGCTCCAAACGCTTAACTAATTTCTACCCCTCTATTTCCCACCTTAATCAGATTATTAGTAAAAGAGCAAGATACTTAAATCCTGAGAAACACTAGCACAGATATGTTCAGTACTCACAGGTTTATGCTACATTATGTCTCCATGCTCACTGAAATTGACAGTATAATGCTAACCTTTTCACTTTCAAGTGACTCAGCAAAAGGACACTCTCTCTCTCTCAAAGTAATTAGACATCTCATTCTCAGAAGGGGAGACACAATTTTCCCATTTACCAAACACAGCCCCAAACCCAACGGGGGGTGTTTCTTATGATACACATTGCAAAGTATAACTGGATTCTATTATAGAGATAACTGGCTAAATTTCACCTCTTTCCAGGTATGTGTAAGGATACAAAGCAAGTGGAATGGTAAGACTTTGCTACTGTAAGTCTTTGGAAAACTACTGACAGAGTATTTCCCGTATAAACTAAAATTTGCAGGTACCAAACCACATTACACCTCAGGATGTTTTGCTGTTTAAAATTTTAAACACAAATAAAAGCTCCCTGGTCTCACAGAAAGACAGAATTACAATTACTGACATAACACTGTGTACTGGAATCAACTGTTCAGCACAGTAGAACCAGAGGCGTCCACGCATGAGATGCAACACAGAGCTCAGGGTTACAAATCATCCCAGCTACCCAGTCACTGCTAGAGGCCAGCCTGGGCAACACAGTGAGACCCCGTCTCAAAAAAGAATGTAAAAAGGACACAAACCATGGTGAACATACTTTCCCAACTAATTGTAGAACAGCTGTGTACATGTGTTGTTGCCTAACATAAAACAGTTAACCTCTATGTAAAAGAGTATGCTCACTAAAGTAAAACAAAATTACCTGCCTTTCAGACTGACTTTTAGTCAGCTTTATAATTATTTCTAAATTATCTAAAGATGACCTGCCGCCTCACTGCCAGCAGAGATGGGAGGGACGGACCACTCCTGTCTCCTGCTCTTGGTTTAGCACTGTCTGCCAATCAGTGTTAACAGGGTGATAAAAGTGTGCTGAGTTTACATGTTTTACGAACATCTGAAACTTCTTTATGATTCAGTGCCTCGGCTTGCAGGTACCTATCCTGTTAAAGCAGACAGACACATGCCCAGAGATGTTGCAAAATGTTCACGGCATCCATATTTGCACAAATGAGAAACCAGGAAAAAACAGAAGAGCTACTGAAGTGGGGTAGAAAGACACAGTGGAATATTTTATAGCAATTAAAAGGAACTAGTTACAAGCTTTATCATTAATACTCCAAAATTTAAATTCTCCTGTTTATACACTTCAGATTAAACATTCTCAAATTACAATAATGAGAGATACAAACAAGCAGATTCTTAGCAACCATGGATTCTCAGGAGGCCTATAGGTGACACATTCAGGGGACTCTCTGGATCTCTGATACTATCTTGTTGCCACAATCACTATGAAATACACGTGCTGGGATTTAGCTCAGTTGGTAGAGCTCCGCTCTGCAGTCTCTGAGGTTCCCAGTTTGATTCCCAGCACCACAAAAATGGGAAAAGGATATGACAATACACTCCCAAGGCAACCCTGAAACAATGAGCCATTGAAACCCCTAGGAGCACTATGAGTCAGACTTGGCTCGATGGCACCTAACAACAACAACAACAAGACTGGCTAAAATTGATCAAAATCTTCAAGGGGAATTCCCACCATATGGATTGAGCACTTCTGTATATTATATTAATTCTGACAAGACAGTAGAGAGATCAAGATATAAAAGAGCTACAGGTCTACTGAGAACTGATAGTTACTAATAATCTGGTTACTTTATTATTATAATTTGATAATGTTAAATCTAAAAGATACAAGTGTATGAATTTAAATTTTGCAGTACTAATTTTCATATAGTTTAATAAGTATACCAGTGATTTATGATCAGACCAGTTTAGAAAACCCTGACAAGCATTTGGCCAAAAACACTTTTCTTTTATTGAAAATATTTCTACATGGTTGCTAGTTCAATTTCCTACTCAAAAGTAATTTCATTAACTGAATAGTGATTCAAGGTCATTATTTTAAACAGTTACTGATTTGTAGTACTAAAGACATAAAGAGTACAACATGCTGAATCTCCACTAGTCTTGAAACTACATCACAGAAGTTTTTTTCCCACCCTTTGAATTTTATTTTCACCAAGTTAGTTGAAAATCATCCTAACTGCCACTGAGCTCTGAAATGTATTATCTCCCAGTTTTCACATCCCCAGGAGAAAAGCACTAGCATTTTCCCATTCTGAGGTAGTGAGGATGCAGGCTAAGCAAGTCATGGGGACCTGTCCTGGCTCAGAGTTTCTCAGCCTCGGCACAGTGACATTTGGGACTGCTCACAAAGCTCTTTGCCTTAAGGGTCAGATGGCAGCCGTGCCCTGTGCACAGCAGGGTGCAGAAGGCCAACAGCACCACCTCCTCCAATTTTGACAACAAAAATGATCCCAGACCTTGTCAAATGTCCCAGGGGGCAAAATCAGTTGGGAGCTACTGGCCTAAGTGATATTAGAGGTCAGAGCAGAGGAGCCACGACTCCAAGGTCTGACCCCTGCAGGACCCCATTAGGTGCATCCCATGAGAAGGCACGAAGCCACCTGCGCACGTTTCTCCTGCACACAAGGGGCCCAGAAGCCCTGGTGGGGTTCTCAGTGCCCTAACTCATAGTTTACCAGCACCATAGCCAGGGAGACAAAGTACGATAAAGGCAGATCAGGTGCCACTGGCCTCTGGCACACAGAGATCCCTCAACAATTCTTAAAGTAAGGCTTTAAGAATTGCTTTCCTCCTACCCTGCTAGAGGCCCAGTGGCCCTGTGGCTAACTCAATCTGCTCACTGAGGGACAGTCACAGAAAAGCACTCTGCCTACATCAGCCCATCCAACACATTCCACATGGGGAAGGACCCATTCACACGCCCTTCAACAGACCCTCCTGGCATTAAAAAAAAACTACTATTGGTAACAGTTTTGTAAAAATCAATAAAAACTATTGTTCCTTCAATTTGTTATTTCATTTTTAATAAAACCCATTAATAATTTTTAAATGATAAACTACTTTATAGATATTATTCTGATTTAATAAAACATTTTATTATGGGCTACTATTTGCATTTGCCAACAAAAATACTGCACCTCAAGGTTTGCACCATTTTTAGTGTTTTAGTTTTTAAGCATGGACAGAAACTCCAAGTGAGAGCCACACACCTGTAATCCCAGTGCTTTGGAGACTGAGGCAGGAAGATCAGAGGTCCAAGGCCAGCCTGGGCTTCACAGCGAGACCCTGTCTCAAAAAATCAGACGGTGACTGGGGGAGACATCCAACTAATTATGCAAATGACAGAAATTATAATCATCAATAATATCTTTTATTTCAAATCTACTGTTTATATGGAAAAATATGTGGTACTTCAGGAGTTATATACACAACAACATCTAAGCAAGTATCAACAATTTCAAACTCGTAAAAACTTACTCTCAAATTGCATACCAAACACTCATCTGTTGGGGACTAACTGTATAATAAGGAGTCTCTGACTTAACTTTCATCTAGTAAACTGTATCTATCAAAGGATAATTTTAAAGTGCACAAGGGAAGCTTTCATATACATGTGTGTGTGTGTGTGTGTGTGTGTGTGTGTGTGTGTATATATATATATATATATATATATATATATATCTCACATGTTGTTTTTAGAGTCAAATCTGACTCACAGTGACCCTAAGTACAGCAGAACAAAGCACTACCCACCACTGTGCTATGCTCACTATCTTTTTAATGTTTGAGCCCATTGTAGCTGTATTTCTTCTCATTTTGAGTCATGTCACATCAGCAAAAGGCGGGCCTAGGGGCTCTACTCTATTCTTGTCATTAAAGTCAACTCTATATTGAGGAGGCAACTCTTCTCCAGTCATTTCTTCAATCCCTTCCAGCCTGAAGGGCTCATTTTCCAGCACTATATTTGACAGTGCTTCTCTGCTATTCATATGGTTTTTCAATGGCTATTTTGGGAGTGGACTGCTGGATCCTTCTCTCTAGTCTGTCTTAGTCTGGAAGTTCAGCTGAAACCTGTTCACCATGGGTGGCCCTGCTGGTATCTGAGATACCAGTAGCATAGCTTTCAGCATCACAGCAACACACAAGCCCCCACAGCCTGACAAACTGACAGATATCACATAGATCCTTAATAATAATGGGAGGAGAACATGGCAATCCACTCCTGAAGCAACCCCAAAGCAACAAGCCACTGAAAACCCTATGAGGGTCACTATGAGTGGGACTCAACTCAACATCACCCAACAATAACAACAACAATAATCGTTATTATTAAACTCTCTACAGATAAGGCAATCCTTGTCTGCCCCCCAGGGGAGAAACCTCCTCCACAATCCTCCCTTTACCACTGTTGGCCATAAGAGTTAGAGGCTTTTAGCCCAGACAGCTGGGTACAAAAGAATAATAGGAAGGTAAAAGTCACTAAGAAATCTTCGTAAGAGGAACAAGTACTCAAATCTCCTGGTCCCACTTCCAGTCCAACTTGAACTTACTATTTTAGACAAGCTTCAAAACTTCTCCATGGAGTGCTGTGGAGAGCATAAGGACACAGCCTTTGAGTGCTGGCTGCTGTGTCACCTAGGGCAAGATTCTTAATCTCTCTGAACCTGTCAGTTTTCCCATCTTCAAAATGAAGACATAATGGTATTTACCCCATGGGGCTGCCATGAAGTAATAAAAGTAAAACATAGTTAAGTGTTCTATATACAGCATTTAGGTGCATGTGGAAATATCTCTAAATTATTAAGTATGGGTGATGGATATATAGGAATTCATTGTACTATCTCTTTAATCTTGTATATTTGTGAAACTTGTCAAAATAAATGTTTGAAGGCAGCTATTCAGGATCTTTACATATAACATATAGGAGAAACAATGACCTCTAAGGTTCTAAAGCCCTATTATATATTCTGGACTGGAAAGGGTTCAATTTCCTGGGGTATATCTAGAGTGGAGGAAAAAGGGAAAAACGTTCTAGAATTGAGTTTTGACCCAAGCCACTCCGGGAGTGACCGCTGCATAGTCAAAGCCTCACACATAAATGCTTCAGTGACTAGAAGTCATGATTCCAGGGGTTCATCACAGCATAAAAACTGAACCGAGGCCAGCACTGCCTGACCTAAGTTCTCCATAATGTGGGACATGGCCTGGCCAGTCTCCTTCATATTAAAAACCCATATGCAAGGTGGCCCTACACTGGGCAGCTGCGGCAGGAGGATCAAAGTTGGCCTAAGCTACAGAGAGAATTCAAGGCCAGCTAGGCTACATAGTGAGACCTTGTCTTGAAATTAAACAAAGTAGGGCTGGAAATCAGCTCAGGGGTAGAGCACTTGCTTAGCACACGTGACACCCTGGGTTCAATCCCTCACAGACAGACAAAAATACACAAGTACACAGAAGAATCCAAGTTAGAATCCATATCCTCCTGGCTTCCAAAAATCACCTTCCAAGTAAAACCTAACTAGTAACTGAGATAGTCTTCCAAGCCTGAACAGGCCTACCACAGAGCAGCATGTCAGTACAACTCCGAGCCAGTCGCGTTTCCCCACTGGGCTGTATGGACTGCTCATGGAAACCTTTGGGATGATGGGCACTAGAACGGCTGGAGAGGACTGGAGTGGTTCCCTTCCTGTGCGGTGGATGAGCTCCCAAATCCTCCCACAGACGGCCCCATCTCCTATCAATGCTCAGAAAGAACCAGAGCTGGGGAGACAAGACAGATGGGCAGAATTCTCTGTCCCCGCGTTCATGGGCTTTCTGCCCCACTTCCTCTCCTCTTCCCTGCTTCGCCCTGTTCCCAGTGATCTGCCCAACTGAAGCAGCAACAGTGCGTAACTCTACTGTGAATGAGGCCATGTGGACTTGGGGAAATGCAGCTAATCTGCACCATGTCTGCAGCCCACCTGTCACTCTTCTACACCTAGGTACTGAACCTGAAATCAAACAGCTAATTGCTAGGTCCCCAAGGAAACTGTCCCCTCCTGCAAGGGTCTGGTTCTGTTTTCCAGGTTTGACGGCTGACAGCTTCCCAACCATCTCTCCCCATCTCCCCCTTCTGGGCAAGTTGGTGTGAAAAGTCGTGGCCTTCTCCTTTGGCACCTGCAGCAAGTTCTAGCCATGAAGGGCAGGTGGTGGGGACAAGCCCTCAGCAGCCCGCCTCTGATCTTGCTGGGGCCAAGCTGGCCTCCTTTCCCTCTCTCAAGACACTTTTGGACATGCTGGAGTACCTGCACGCCTTCCTCCAAGACAGTGTCATTCTGCCTAATCAGCCTTTTATATCTGGTGCACTCTGTGTCCCATCAGTCCTTGGCACACAAACCAGTGTCTGGGCAGAGACCATCCCACCTCCATACAGGGGCCCCACATTGCCCAAGTGAAAGACCCTGTGTATGGCTGAGACCTCCAGCCAAGTCCACTCTAAGGTGGCCACAGGCAGCAATGACTTCTAAGAGAACGTCCAGCTCAGCTTCCACTAATTAAGCAAGCTCTCCATGGTTACAACCAAACCAGCTCGAAGCGGGGGCCAGGGGAGAGGTGCCCAGGCTCCCACCGACTAACCATAATACTTCTGACAATTCAACAAAAAGCCAAGTCTCATTTTCCACATTTCTATAAAACAGGTGTAATGCTGTACTCTCCCCATCTAACTGGTAGGATCCACGTTCTGGGCAGAACAGCGCTCTGTAAACTGTAGACCACCTGTGTAATTCCCGGGATCAGGGAGCCACCTCCCTCTCCCAACACTGAGCTCTGCTCTGCTGTTTCTCTAACTCCCTCTGTCTTTGCCCCAAAGCTCCTAGTTCATCAAGACAAAATGAATCCACCCTACTTTCTAATACACCGGTACCTCACGCTGGCATCAGCAGCAACCACAGAGGACGAGCTACCTACTGTGTGTCAGCTGCCATTGCTGAAACAGAAAAACCAACTGAAACAAACTTGTCGGGGAAAAGGTTTTCTGGAAGCTCACAGAGGGTCAGCCCCTAATGGCAGCAGGCAGATGTGGCAGGGCAGGAGGCAGGGCCTGAGACCCAAGACCTCGCCACCTCGCAGGGCAGGAGGCAGAGGGCATGCCCAGGGCCACAGTTCCAGGTAAAACACCTCCAAGGGCCTGGCACCAGTGAGCACTTCTGCAAAGCTGAGTCCTTCCTCTCAAAGTTCCTGGATCTCCAAAAACAGTGCCACCAGCTGGGGTCCAAATAACACATGACCTTTAAGGGGACATTCAGAACCAATCCATATTTACATAAATTAAAACCAGGCAAAATTTTGCCCCCTAAATCCCTCATCTTGCTATACTGTAAAACACTCACGATCACAGCCACCAAAGTCAACTAAAAAGACAAGAAAGATCACCCTATCACGCAGAGCACTTGAAAGCTCCCCAATAGTTACGACTTTTCTGATGAGTTTAGTGATGGTATTAACAAATGTGATTTCAGATAGACAGATTAACGTACTCTGTCAAAGTTTGGAAGGTCTACATAACTTAGTGGACCAGCACTTTTCCAAATGAGGAGGCATGATGTTACTAAATCTTGCATGGGTGAAAGATCCATTCAAAGAACAGGCTAGATCAATAAATTTTAATGTAACAGAGTAAGTGGTTTCAGACTCCAATCTGCAACTAACCTTTGAGAGGTTACCATTTGTCAAGTTTTGATGTAGAATTAAAGAATATCCACTTTACCTACACAGGCCATAGAACAACGTCCTTCCTTTTCCAGCCACATCTGTAGAAGGGTGGATTTGTATCCTACACTTTAACCAAAGGAATGTATCACAGGGCACACTACAGAAGCGCAAATGAGATTCTAGCTGCCTTCTATTAACCAGATTTTAAAGACATAATAAAAAATAAGAAGGTCATGCCCTTCCAACTCCTCCCTGCCAGGCATCCCTCACCTTGTCCCTTAGGTTGCTAGCTATCCATGAAAGACTACAGGCCACAGATGTCGCTTCCTGAACTCAGCAGGCTCCACCTCACATGCCAGGAATGTCTGCCTCTCCTTCCCTGATCTTCTCAACAACCTCTAGGCCCTGGAGCTGCTCCAGCAATCTAAAGGCCAACCTGTGAGATTCTGCAGCATTTACCACTCTTGTGAAGCAGCAACAACTAAAGCCTGACCATATGAATAGCCAGTCTCAGATTTCCTTTGGGGGGCAAGTATGCAGTGTCAATCCTCCCGCACCAGCCTCCCAAGAGCCAGGATCATGGGGTGCACCATGATGCCCAACTAAAGTGGTTTTTAGAGAGAACAATTTCCCTGCATTTCAGTACCCTACAAAAGTCAAACAAGATTCCTTAATATTTAAAAATAAAAATTGCCACCCCACACATATAATCGCAGAATTAAGAATGTGTTTTTATACCCAGGTACATTTTATCAGTTAACTCAACCAAAAGCACCTGCAGCTGTACCATTGTGGCCACCAATCCTGTCAGATCTCGAAAGCTAAGCAGGGTTGGGCCTGGTTAGTACTGGGATGGGAGACCACCTGTGAACACCAGGTGCTGTAGGCTTCGGAGAAGGACCTGGCAACCCACTCCCAAAAAACAATCAGCCATTGGAAACCCTACGAATAGCAGAAAAGAACTAACAATACTGTTTTGCCTGGTGTATGTAGTGTCACTACGAATTGGACATCGACTTACATCATCTACCAACCAACCAAAAGCAAATTTTCTCTATATAAATTTTAACTGGGAGCTGGGCACGGTGGCGCACACCTGTAATCCCAGTGGCTCAGGAGGCGGAGGCAGGAGGATCCCAAGTTCGAGACCAGAGGCAGTCTGAGTAACTTAGCGAGACCCTGTCTCAAAAAAGTAAGAAAATGGGCTGAGGGTGCAGCTCAGTGGTCCAGCACTTGCAAAGCATGCAAGCAAAAGGCCCTGGGTTCAACCCCAGTACCGCAAAAAAAAAAAAATGTTTAACTGGGATAAAAATATAAAGCATACCAATTATGCAGTAGGCAGAACATGAGTCCCCAAAGATGCCCAAGTCCTAACCCTCACAACCTGAGAACATCACCTTCCACAATGGCAAAGGGGGCCCAGGCTGCAGGTGAAATCCAAGTTGTTATCTGCTGACTGAGAGAAAAACCGCTGGATTTTCCACATGGGCCCAATGTAATGTAGCCCAATGTCCCAGTGCTAAGGTGTGCAAAGGGCTTGACCAGTGCTGGCTTGAAAGATGGAGGAGTGGCCTGAGGCCAGTGAATATGAGCAACTGCTAGAAGCAGGAAAGGCAGGAAACAGATTGCCCCCAGCACCTACAGAAAGGAGCACAGCCTACTGACAGCTCGATTCTTGCTGAGACAAAAGTTTAATTTTTTTTTTTTAGAAATTATACTGTCAAAGCAGCACCTCATGTCACAGAGCAGAGGTGATGACCTGTCCACCCTGTTCCTCAAGCTTTTCAAATTCCCATCTTACAGTTTTGAACCCTTGCTCTTAAGATTTTTTCCTGTCAAATGACAAGCACAGGGCACCAGTGAGTAACAAACGTGAATATGCTTTTGTCTCCTCTGCATCCATGTCTTGACAATCCAAAACCTCTCCTTATGAGCAATGACTTTACTGTTTTGCAGCACAATCTTTGGCACATTTACATATTTTTCAGAGATACTTGTTTTAGGGCCTCCAGCATGCTATGAACATTAATTGATCTAGGATACATACCTGCTAGACCATGAAACAGTTTATAAAGATCAAAGCTGCACCAGGGGCTCCAACAAGAAATAGCACCTGTCTGTGATCACAAAACATCTCAGCACCATCTCTTGGACAAAAAGTGTCATTTCTCACAACGCCATACACAAGGCATTATTTTACAGCAATAAAAACATGTCCTCATTTATCACAAAGACAGATGAGAGGCAAAACCCTATTAGAACACTTGTATTGGTTTGTTCAGTTCTTTTTCTTTTCCTTTTTTTTTTTTTTTTTTTTTTTTTCCCAGTACTGGGAGTTGAACCCAGGGCCTCGTGCCTGCATGCTTTGCAAGTGCTGGACCACTGAGCTGTGCCCCCAGCCCACTTTTTTTTTTTTTACTTTTTTGAGACAGGGAGGGTCTCGATAAGTTACACAGACTGCCTCTGGTCTTGAACTTGGGATCCTCCTGTCTCCACCTCCCAAGATGCTGGGATTGCAGACGTGCACCACCGTGCCCGGCGGCTTGTTCAGTTCTTATGGCATGAGCTTCCCTTCCTGTTTCTCTGTTAGGAGACATCTGTGCTCCCACTAAGAAACTGGAAGGATGAACTACCCAGGAACAATGTCAAATGCATTAAAAAAATTAACATAAAAAAATAACCCCATGGTAATATTCCATCTCTGGATTCATAAGCCATATAACATATACACTTCACATAAATGACCTACTAAAACTTCTCACCATTTGTTCTGGAAAGGAAAGAGCCAAAAATAAGTCATTCAATGTGTCCAGAGCTCTGTGGGCAAAAACAAAGCATAGAAACTTTAACTGGGGTAACTAGTTTTATAAGCTGTACCTCTTGCTATAAATGTTATAAACATAATTATATGCTATTTCCAATTGGTTACCAATTTTTTACAACTACAAATTGACACTAACAACCACATATATACACCCTTCCTAGAATACTTCCTTCCAGGCAATTATTGTATTTTAAAAGGTCATTTACGTAAGACACTACAGAAAGTAAATTAACACAGTCACAGAGAGGCAATCAGTACCTCTCTATTGTGTAAGAAGACCTGAAGTTCAAGTAGAACATGCCAACCTTGCCCTCCATGGACTTGCGGAGGAGAAGGAAGTGCACTAATCTGCTCTTCTCTACCATTCATCATCCATCCAGAGGGTCAGCCAAACACTGCTGCAAAGCAAGGAATCCACAATGACAACTATAGTGAGGTCTACAGCACACTTACTATGCTCTAAATCTAGGATAAATGCTTTGCATGCCTTGTTTCATTTAATCTCCCAGCATCTCTTGGAGGTAGGTTTCACTGTCCCCACTTTGTAAAATATGAGAATAAAGTGAAAGGATGTAACCACAGAAATCCACACTCAAAAGTAGGGCTAGAATTCAAGCTCCAGCATGTGGGCAGGCATGGGGCTTGTCTTCTGATACTTTTTATAAGCTTTCATATTACATTTTAAATTATTCTTGGATTTAAAAATCCTTTCCGTTTACAACCCAGCAGAGGAAATAAAAGCATAAATAAAAACAGCCATAATTTTAAGCTATGTTTCAATTCTACAAGATAAAACATACAATGAACCAACACATAATGGTACACAGGATGCAGGCAGATCAGGAAGGCTAATTCCCAACAAATGCATGAGCTGAAGTAGGCAAAGGTCTGCCCACAAAGGAGTTGGATGTACATAGGACATCAAAGGACCACAGTCTGCAATGGCCAGCAGGGAGGGAGATGGCCATGGGCGTGGACTGGGGCCATACTTCCTGGCCTTTGCCTGCCACAGAGGCACCGGGGCTGATTCTAGACTTACAGGAAATTGTCTACAAGTTGTGAATAGAGGAATTACCTTGCTTAAATACTCAATCACCTCACCCAAATTACTCAATACTGTTGGCCATCCTGAAGTCCTTCCCTTCTTCACCCTGCCCTGGTTCCTGCCCTAACTCTTACCATCCTTACCTGAGACCCCCGCCCCCATTGGGGGACGGGGGCTGGGATTTGGCTCAGTTGGTAGAGTGCCGTTCTGCAGTCTCTGAGGTCCCAGGTTCAATTCCCAGCACCACAAAAATGGGAGAAGGATGTGACAAGGCAACCCTGAAACAATCAGCCATTGAAACCCCTAGGAGGGTGGCTATGAGTCGGAAATGACTTGATGGCACCTAACAAAAACAACCTGAGACCCCCATCCTCAAATCCTGTCCTAGGCCTTCCATCCCATCCTCCAACTGCCAAAACCATGGGAACAGTCACATCTCTGCCCTGTCCCCATCCTCCTCCTCAGCTCAAGCCTCACATTTAAAACCACGGGGACGGTGACACCTGTCATCTGTGGGCACATGAGGGCAGGATGAGCCACTGAGGAGGGAGGGAGAGTTGAGCTTGTACAGGGCTGCGTGGAGAACAGAGGGTCTCGTTCAAAGGAAAGCCTGCAGATTATCCTGGAGCTAAAGAAAGAACCTAAGGCATGCAAGTCCACCAGGTTCAGGCTTCAGAAACAATGGCAGGAGATGACGTGGCATCCATGGAGACAGGAGAGGAGGTTTTGTGAGAGTCCAAATTAAATGAACAAAGTAGCATTAGTTAATATAATGTCCAGGCCACCTCTCATCAATCCATGACCACAGGCTCCTCCTGTGGACCAGAAGTGCGCTAGGTGGTGGTATTACTGACATAATCCACGTACAGTTCCTGCTTTGAAGGGACACAGGCTAAGGGAGAGGGATAAAGGAAAGAAAGCTAGCTTTAAACAACAACAACAAAAAAAAAACCTCACAGGGCAGTACGTAAACTAGCAACTTACCAGACAATCAACAATGAACAGGGTTTCAGAGTTTCTGTCCAAGATCAGATAGTTGGCCAAAGGAAGGAAAGTAATAATAGGGAAAATACAAAGCACTTCACATTACCTGGCCCAGTCTCTGGAGTAAAACACAAAAACAACAAAAGCCAGAAAAACGTTCCTGTCATTATCACCCAGAGTCCATAATCAGCTGAGTTTATAATGACTACTTCCAGTCTCGGCTTCACACTTGTCTGCAGGAACACAAGTGTCAAATGGATGAGCAACACATGAATGAACGGAACAGAACCAACTTGCCCTCTCTGAGCATGTGCCTTCACCAGCAAAACCCTGGCTGTTTTCAAGTCTCCTTGAATCACAGCAGTTAGTGACTCTCAAACTTTAGTGTGAGTCATCTGGACAATATACTAACAAGGCATTCTGCCAGTCCTACCTCTACCAATTCTGATGTTAAAATCTACATTTCAAATACCCACCCAGAAAATTCTAATGCAGTTAAGAGAATACATCACATTTTTCAATGTTCTTAAAACTGGTCTGCAAAACTTAGAGTTGTACATGTATGCATTCGAATGTACTTTGCTATTTGGTCATCTCTAATAAAAATACTAATTAGAAATCAAAATTTATTAGGTCTAGTGTATTAGATTCACACATAGTTACATAATATATATACTCATGTAAATTTAGATAATATGCAGAAGCAGAAGAACAATTACAACATTAGTAGGCTGGAGTCAGAAACAAATTTCAACTGCAATTTTTTATGTATCTTCAGCAAACGTAAGTGGTTAACTCAGCACACATAAAAATCCTATGAAAATCTGAGACAAGACAAACTTAATAGAGGAAACACCCAGCAGAAGAGTTTTCACAAAAAGGTATACTAAACCAAGAACTTATTTTCTTCATTTACATTTTCATTATTCTTTCCCATAAGAAGAACTCTGAAATTAGTCTATTTTCTAAAAGCAAAAATCCAGTTTTCAGGGATGACACAAACAGCTCTGTTTCGTTCACATCCACCAGATTCCCTTGTGAGACTTCCGCTTTCCAAATCGTGCTGAGCCTGTCATCTTTGACTCTTGCAAAGGCCTTAACAAATCTATCCCTGAAACCAAATAATGGTGGGATAAAATCCATTGCTAATGAGTCCAAGGTCACAGATGGGTGAGGTCTCAAGGCTCAGGTGTCCTGCTCTGTTCCACTGACACCCATATGTGTGGTATTCAGCCCTGACACAGTCTCTAGGACCTCGTGTACTCCTAACTGATATGGGCCACCGTATTCTACAAGACTATTTCTCCCTGTCCACTTCTTAGTCCAGGCCGATTTTTATATGTTATCACTGGACCACCTCCACAGCACAAGCCAGGCAGACTTCCAATGAGGTCACAGCTACAGGAACTTCCTCAGGTAATGGGTGAGTTACGCTGGTCCTTCCTGAAGATAAGAAAAATGGAAAAACCTGACTGGGATATGATGATCTCAGAATTCAGCAGCAGAAGTACACCAGCCCGGAGCCTGGATCCCACAGCCCAGAGCCTGGTGTCCTGAGCCCAGAGCCTGGTGTCCTGAGCCCAGATCCCACAGCCCAGGCTCCCTCAGCCCAGCTCATGAGCCCAAGTGATTCTGAGCCTTGGTGAAGTGGTGCCAAGGACAACATCCCCAGGCCCCTTGGAGGATGTACACTCTACAATTCTGTGATGGGCCCACTCATGCCACTCATGCCACAGCAGGCCTGCCATGACCCTCAAGGCCCAGCAGAGAAGCAGCAGGAGCGCAGGGAGTCACTAAGGCCCTGCCATTGGTGAAAACACTCTGAAAACACTGTGAAATGGGGACACTGAGCAAATACGCCACAAACTGGGACTGCCTTTTCTTGCACAGATGCGCATATGCAGATGGACAGAGTACAAAATGATGTCTGCCACCTACCATGTCTGCGAAAGTAACACGAACACCTGGTAGCAGATCAAGATTGGCAAAAATATTTAAGGCAATTTTATATAACAGAAACGCAGAATAAAGAAAAGCCTATCAGTTCAATGGTAAATGCTTCAGCTTTTATTTTTCTTTCTGGAAATCATCAAAAAGACTGTGATTATTCCAGTTTAGTGGCAGGCTTTACAAATGAGAAATACTGAGACACAGTCTATAGATTAATGCCAGAAATGAGTATGCAACTTGAAGCCCAGAAAATGCACATGACCCACTCACGGTCGCACAGCCTAAGACTTGAGTAAACACTGTGCCAGTTCCCAGATTTCTGGTTAAATGTTTTTCCCCAAAGAGCAGACTCCCCAAATAAGTAGTTTTCATCTTTGTTGTAATGACCTCCAGGTGAGAGGACTCCAAAGGCTCATCTGCAATCAATCAGCTGAAGATTCTAGCCTTCTTGCTTACCAGTTTCTTAGTGTGTGTACCTGAACCATTCTTCTGGTCTTTTTAATCTGTTTCTAACAACCCTCCAAGAATCAGACAAGTCTGCAAACCAGCATCGACACTCCTAAGCTTTTTAAAGGGTATGGGAGAGGGCAATATGCATGTGTACCTTGTTACTTGGGAGAATGGACAAAATCAGAAGTCCCTTGGGAGTTGTTGTTGTTGTTGTTAGGTGCCGTCGAGTCGGTATCCAACTCATAGCGACCGTCTGTACAACAGGGGAAACACTATTGTCAGTGCTTCTCTGCTGTGCATAGGGTTTTCAATGGCAGATTGATTTTTGGGAGGGGGTTGCCAGGTCCTTCTCCCAAGCCTGCAGCACCTGGTGTTCCAGGCGGTCTCCCATCTAGGTACTAACCAGGCCCGGCCCTACTTAGCTTCCGAGATCTGATGGGATCGGATTCCACAGGGCTATGGCTGCAGGCCCCCCTTGAGAATAGGTGTGGTTAAATGAAATCTTTTACTTCTGGAAACTCCGACATGTCCTTTTCTGGTTTAGAAAAATTACTTTCGAACTACAGATCTGGAAGGAGAATAGTGACACGGTGTGCCCTAGCAATGCTGCCGTGCCTGGGCGACACTGTCCAGGGGCCAGGGAGGACGTCCTCTAACATGTGACTTCTGCAGAGGAGACCACCTCAGGAAAGCCAGCCTCTTCCAGAATGGCACTCCAGAAATGTCCAACCGCCCCAAGTTCTGAAGTGTTTAATTCTATAAAATCCATGAGACCTGGGCCCATGCTATTTCACAAGAAATGACCTCCACCAGGTAATATGACAAACCACAATAGATATTCAATGGGCATTTCCTCTGTAACAAGCACTTGATCTTATTATTTCATTTTATTCCTAAGACTTCATAAGGTGGATATTCCCTGGACTCCTGCATGCTCCTGCCTTTCCGGTCACTTCAAGAGCAAGGACAGCAACTGCATTGGGAAGGACAGCCATCTCCTGACAGAAATTCTGGTGTCCTTGCTTTTAACCTTTCCCGGCAACATACACTACTGACCAGTACCCAGTGAATCACCTTCAAACTCCAGCTTAGCTGGGCGAGGTTGTGCACGCCTGTAGTCCCAGGCCTTAGGAGGCTTAGGCAGGAGTTCAAGGCCACCATGGGCTACACAGTGACACCGTCTCAAAAAACAAAATCATCAAAACATCCTTCCACTTAATCACACCACTCCCCTGTTGCAAAACATCCCTGACTGCTTAGAGAACAGAGTTCAACTTCCCTGACCTGCCACATCGTTGTTGTTGTTGTTGTTGTTGTTGTTGTTGTTGTTAGGGGCCATTAAGTCGGTGTCCAACTCATAGTGACCCTACATACAACAGGCAAAACACTATTTTCAGTGCTTCTCTACTATTCACAGAGTTTTCAATGGCTGATTGTTTTTTGGGAGCGGGTTGCCAGGTCCTTCTCCCAAGTCTACAGCACCAGGTATTCCCAGGCAGTTTTCCATCCAATTACTATCCAGGCCCGACCCTACTTAGCTTCCGAGATCTGATGGGATCAGACACCACAGTTCCACAGGGCTTCAGCCAATTTCTCTAGTCTTCTCACCTCTGGGTGGGCCTCCCCGGCAACGAGAATGAATTATTCTCTGAAACACTTGCTCCAAGTTCAGCTCATGGAAGAAACCATACCTAAGCACCTAGTGCATGCCACTTACTGCCTGTTGAGCACTCACCAGCACTATGCTGGGTGCTGGGCTAGTTGGTAACCAGGAAGGACCAGACTCTGTCCTCAAAGGGTAACAGAAAAGCCTGCTGATAAAGCTTTCTGAGCCTGTGACACTCATCCTCTCCTTTCACCAAAATGCTACCAGGAGGGCTGGAGAAGCTGCTTAGTGGTGGAATGCTTGCCTAGCACACACAAAGCCCTGGGTTCAATCCCCAGGACCGAGGGGAGAGTGTCAAGGCTCAGCTCAGGTCCTGCCCTGTGCCACTCCACCGGGGTCTCCCCAGTGCTCCACCCCAGCCACCCGCAGCACTCACAGGACACTGCACATACCATGTACATGGCCAGGCACTCAGCAGTGCTCAATAAATAGTAATCCACTTGCCTCTCACATCTTCTTATGTAAGTATCTCAATTTGCAACTTTCATCCACTATCTTATTTCTCCACAAACTCTCCATGCCCCATAAGCAGGTACCGTTATTCCCATCCTCATATGGCCCTGTATTTTGCTTATGTCCAGCACGTCAAAGAAAAACCTTTTCATCATCAACTCTAAAGCTTGGGGATTCTGGCTCCTTGCCAGGAAATCAACCATGAATCCTCCAGAGTAATGTTTCAGTACCGGCCCATTCCTATCAGTTTTAAAATGGCTTTGTAAAAAATGCAGGCCACTCTCTTTCAAGGAACTTCTGAACTTAAGACTTGTCTCAGAATTAAGATGATATAGTGTTCTTTTATAACTTAGTTTAACTGGTTACATAAAAATGCATATATTACTGGAGTAACATGATGTTTCAGTCTCTTGATTGCAGTCAAGAAATCAAAAGATGCATTACCTTGGGAAAAGCTGTTACAAAAGATCTCTTTAAAGTGTTGAAAAGTAAAGATGTCACACTGAAGACAAAGGTGTACCTGATTCATGCCATGGTATTTTCAATCGCATCATATGCTTATGAATAAGGGAGACAGGAGAATTGACCCTTTTGAATTGTGGTACTGGACACAAATACTGAAGATACTGGACTGCGAAAAGAACCAACAGATTCATCATAGAAGTGCAACCAGAGGGCTCCTTAGAAGCAAGGATGGCTAGACTGTGTCTTAACATATTTTGGACATGTTGTCTGGAGGGATCAATCCCTGGAGGACACCATGTTTGGGAGAGTGGTGGACCAAAGAAAAAAAGGAAAACCCTCAACTAGAAGGATTGTCACAGTGGCTGCAATAACGGGTTTAAGCATAAAAAAAATTGTGTGCATGGCAGTGTTGGGTAGTGTTTTCACTGTTATACATAGGGTCAGCGTGAGTCAGGCCTGACTCAATGGCACTTGACTAACTGAAGATGTTTCAATATATGTATATCCTTAGTAAAATTTAAGTCCAACTAAACACATTTGTCTCCTCAAACATCTATTATTTTTTTTTGCGTAGTACTTAGGAGTTGAATCCAGGGCCTCACACTTGCTTTGCAAATGCTCTACCACTGCAATGCACCTGTAGCCCACTTTTCATTTTTCTTTATCTTGAGACAGGGTCTCACTAAGTTACACAGGCTGCCTTTGGCCTCCAACTTGTGATCCTTCTGCCTCTACCTCCTAAGTCACTGGGATTGCAGGCATGCGCCACCGTGTCCAGTCATTTATCATTTCTTTATGGTAAAAATAAGACAGCATTCTAACCAAAGTGTAAAAGAAAAACAGCTCTTGTCCCCAACTTAAAATAAGTATCTATTCTCAGTGCCAAACTAGAAGCACAGCCACAGACAGGTAGCCGAGTCCAGCAGCTGAGCCTGGCCTGACAAAGCATACACTACTGTATTCAGAGGGGCTTGGGGTCAGTGAGGCAGTAGTGCTGGCACCCAGGGCAGGAAGCACGGAGCCCTGTTCCCAGCTAGTGAAGAGACAGCTAAAGGCCCTGGACTTGCAGACCCAGAAACCAAGTTCCCTACCGAGCAATACAGCAGGTGGCAGAGTGCAGAGCATAAGCACAAAGGTAATAGGAAGCCCCATTAGACCTGCCACACCTGGGCATGGTGGCACACACCTGTAATCCCAATGCAAGGGAGACTGAGGCAGGAGGATCATGAATTAGAGGCCAGTCTGAGCTATAGAGAGACCCTGTCTCAAAAACAAAAACACCCCACCACCTGTCAAATAAGCCTCAACTCCACTCCCTCTCCACCCATATTAACCCAAGAAAGCCAAATATCAAATGCTCTACATTTAGGGCCACTTATTTTTACCCTGAGCACAGCAAAAATGAGTATGCAGATAATACCTTAGAGCTGCCTCTGTTCCATGAATGTCAATTTAAAGCGTAAACTGGGGCGGGGGGAGCACACTGGCAGTATGCATTAAACAAAAACCCTACACCCATACCTACCCATTGACTTGGCAATGCTAATCTTGTGAATTTCCTAAGCACCAAAGATGCAGCCCAAAAATATATGCACATGAGCAGTCTTCTCAGAACTGTATCTAACATAAAAACTGTGAAAAAGGAAAAGCAAAAGATTAGACAGGTCAATGATGGGATGTTCATAAAATAATAGTCATTAAAAATGTAATACTGGGCTGAGGATATAGTTCAGTGGTACAATATTTACCTAGTATGCACAAGGCCCTAGGTTCAATGCTTAGCACTACCAAAGGAAAAAAGGGGAGCAAGGGACAGAAAAACCATGTTCACTGCCATGGAAAGATTTGTTTTAAAAAAAAAATAGATTTTAAAATGACATCCAAAAATTCTCTCTCACAAAATGTACCCCAGAAGCAAAAGATAGACATGGTTATGCTGTTTCCACAAGTCAATTAAAACACTTTTTAATGGGAAATTTTGCAATAGAGCAAGAGGCAATTCAGTTGAGCTACAAATGTCTGTGCCCAATCTCTTCTTTCACACTTACACTGGCATTCAAGGAAGACCACGGAAGGAAACAGCAAGGGTAGCACTCGATTGGTGTTTACCTAGTATGATAACCTCAAATTTGCCATGTAGCTTAGGCTGACCTCAAAATCACAATCCTCCTGCGTAAGCCTCCCAACTGCTAGGATTATAGGCAGGTGCCATGGCACCCAGCTCTCCAAATGCATTATTCAAAATTAAATAAGATTTAAAAGTCAGCTCTTCAGCCATACATGTTACATTTCAAGTGCTCACTAGCCACAGGGGCTGGTGACTGCCTTCTGGGCAATGCAGATACACAGCTTTTCTATCCTTGCAGAAAGCTCCAGCAGCACATGCTGAACAAAAGGAAAAGAGAAGGTGCAAAGAGGGTAAGATGGGGGTGAACTGAGGAAGACTGAAGGTGCTGCCCAACTTTCCAGGTTGGTGACCAAACTAAGCTACCACACAGGCCCAGGCAGAGCACTGCTGAGAAACCTCTGCCTCCATCATCTGTTAGTACAGCATCAATCATGTACTATTGTATAGAAATGAGTTTGCATCTCAGTGACAGCCTTTGAAATTGAACCCCATGTTACACTTTGTCCAATGATGATAACACCGCACAAAGATCTGCACTATTCTTTGAAAGTGAATTCAGAGCCAATTCATTTTTTTAACTTCATTTAAGTCTAGATCCAAACCACATTAAAAAGTTTGATCACTCAACTTATACATGAAGCCCCAAATGACATGCTGATGTTTTCAAAATAAAATAATCTTACTGTAAAAGGCAAATGATTACTACCCTCTCATGAAGAAAACAAATGTGTAACAAGCTAAAAAGTGAAATTCTGTAGGATTTTCAGAAAGCCAATCGCCTCACTTCAGAAGTGTGTATGTATGCAAATTGATACCTGTGCATATGTCTATGCATATAGTGCTACATACGCAGAAAGAGAACAGTGCACATTACTAAACATGCTCTAACAGTAGCATCTTCATCCTTACGAAATACAACATCAGCTCTTAAATTTACAGGCAAATGAAGATGAACAGGAACTCGACCATTCAAATAGAAGAAAATCTCTGCCTGTTCCTCGCAATACACAAGGCGTGTCTCTCTGGTTTTGTAATACACTAATGATTTTTGTAGCTGATGGATTAGTCTAATTATCTTTTATTTTGAAATAATTTCCAGATTATAGGAGAATCATAAGACTAGTTCAGAGTGTTCCTATATACCATTCACTCAGCTTCCTCCTAGGTTATACTTCATACAGCCACAGAATTTTCAAAATTAATATAACCAAAGATTTTAGTTAGACTTCCAATTGCTCTCTTTTTACCTAATATTATACTTAACTGGCAATTTCTAAGCATATAAAGATCAACAGAGATAAAAGAGAAGCAACAATCTCAAAACTCAGGAAAGTCAACTAAAAAATCTCAATTTACAGTAGGTAATCCAGTAGCAGGAACTCTGGACAATAACAACATACAAATAAGGGAGACTTTCAGCTCTGATTATTTATTCTTCTGTGGGTTTTTTTCCCCAACATTTTTCCATCTGATAATAGAAGCACAGAAATGTCTCTTCATTTTGAATGTGGAAAGCAAAGCATAGAAGAAATAAATCCAGGTTTTATTTGACTATAAGATATTAAGCCTTCAGTAAAAAGAGGCAACCACCTCTTAAAACATAAAAAGCAAGTCTTCACATCACAAGGACAAGTTTAAGCATAAATCAGCATACACACTCTTCTCTGAGTATCAAATTTACATTACTCTCGCTTCCCTTCAAGTTCATATGTCCTACAATAAGGATAACCAACATCCTCCAGGAAAGATAACCTATCTAACTTATACCCCTCAATAAGCATGGCCAGCTATACCTGAGATAGGACTGATTGCTAGGTAGAAAGACCAGGGACAGAAATCCCTCAGTTGCACTTGGAATTTTCTACCTTCCAAAGTCCTAGTGTCCAAAGTTCAACAACAATGCAAAATACATTTGTTTAAGGCTACTGATAATTAAACATATCCTAACTGGACAGCTTTCAAAGCCTGGACATGGTGGTCATAGACTTAAATTAGCAGTATATGAACTCACAACAGAAAATCTCCACATTTCAACAAGTGAACTATTCTCTTAAGACCATTCCCCAAACCAGCTTTACACCACCTTTGCTTTGGTAAAAAAGTTTGGTTTTTGTTTTGTTTTGTTTTGTTTTTTGTTTTGTTTGCAGTTCTTGGGGTTGAACCCAGGACCTCACGCTTGCATGTTTTGCAAGTGCTGTACCACTGAGCTGTACTCCCAGCCCATTTTTTTTTTTACTTTTTGAGACAAGGTCTTGCAAAATTATACAGACTGCCTCTGGTCTTAAATTTGCAATGCCCCCTGCCTCTGCCTCCCTAGTTGGGATTATAGGCATGTGCCACCCTGCCCAGCAAAAAGCTCTATTTTTAAAAGAAGATGTTTTTAATTGCAATAATTTAGAGTTACTTGGTTGACCTATTAAAAAAAAAAAAAACTCAAATGTTTGAGAGAACACTAAAACACTAGCTGGAAATAAAAGAGAAACGTGTCAAAGAAGTGAAATGTGTAATAAGCAGACTAATGTACATAATGTTCCTATTAGAGCTGTCACATAAGAATTCAAAATTATTTAGAAATATGTCAACTCTTAATATTTTATACCACTGTGTGACCTCAAAAGACATCCTAATGTGGTATATGACCCCCTGCCATGACCATATTTTTAAATTAAATGCATAACATTGTTTTTAACTAACTTAAAAAACATGTGCCTGGAAGTCAGCCATCAACCCTCTCATACATCTTGTGACATGTGGAATAAATTCAGTTCACTTTCTGTTACTGGCGTTGATGCAGAACAAGGCTGGCTTGAAAAACTTCACGGCAGGAATCATCAAAAAGGAATGTGAGCTACATGCTGGGTGAGTACCTGAGTGCAACTCCTGCCCAATCAGAGGGATGGAGGACAGCAGGTGAAAGGGCCAAAGACTGGAACCCCAGGGGAGTCAAAGCACCCCTGTCAACACACTCTGCTGTCAACACACAATTATACAAGCTCATCAAGGAAACTGACTGTACACCTGCATCTTTCTGTCATCTCTTTGACACCAATCCAGTTTTGGGATGGGAACATTCAGATCTTTGTGCATTGCTGGAATTAGAAAACTACATTCTTCACGGGAACACGTTAAGATGAGTTGTGGAAATGCAAATTATCCCTTAACATTGGGAAAGATTGCACAAACATGTCTAAACCCTGATTCTTTACCCCCTCCCTCCTCAAAGCCAATCCTTCCTCCTCACTTCTCCAGTTTCCAGCTATTGAAGCACCATTAATCCAGTTACCAGGCCTCCTGGAACTCAGGGTCAGTGTGAATCCCCCCTTTTCCCACAGCTTCAGATACAGAGTGGCCCCACTGTTGCACTCCCTCCTCCAGTGGTGATGGCACCCATAGGGGTGCCCAGCAGGCAGGGAGACTGAGACTTTGCCCAGCTCGGCTCACCCAGCACCTGGACCGTGGGCAGGGGCAGCAGGCTGCTTGTCCACTGCCCTTCCCATCTGACACCCTGCACCCAGACTTCTCCCTGGACAGGGCACTGCCTCTCAGGGGCCCCACCCTTTCCTCGTGCTTGTCTAGTTGCCATGTCACCAAGAGTAATTGTCTTCCTGGGGCCACTGTGACCAAGTGAGCCTGCTGCCCAAACCTACCAGTCCTTGCCTGGCACTCATGGCCCTCAGCACGTGGACCCCCCGGGTGGGAGAGGCCAAGACTGGCCTGGACTGTCTCCCCATGAATCCTCTCGAGTAAATTGACTCCACAAACCACAGCCCAAGTAAATGGAGTACTGGATCACACTGAAGCCTTTCAGCAGCCTTCCCCCTACCAGAAATGTTCTCCATGCTCTTCCATGAACCTGTCCCAGGTCACCCAGGCTGAAAGTCATCTCTTCCCCCTCCAATGTCTCCCAGCAGCTGCTCTGACTTTAGCACCTACTTCTGTAGAACTAACACAGTACTTATCGCACGCTGCCTGGAATGACAGTGTGTGTGTCATATCCTCACAATGAGCACACACAGTGACCTAGAAAGCAGAGGCCATGGCCTGCACATCTCTGTAATGTCACCCTGTGCTGACCCTGTGCTCCCCACTTGACCTAGCTGACTTTCCACTCTACCCTGCTCATCTATGGGCCAGACATTACTCCTCCAGTGGGCTGGCTGCAACTGGCGGACCTAACAGGGCTGCCAGAGTGACGGCCAGCAGCCTCTAACTTCACTACAGCCCCCCACCAGGACTGATGACAGATGTCATAGAGATTGGAAAGAACTATGGTAGCAATGAAAAGAGGTGGCACCCAAGTCCAGGAAACACTGCACCCATCCCCCTTTATCAGCCTATGTCCTCCCCTCCATCTCTTTCACTCTGTATCTATAATCTCTCGAGTGGGTCAGAAATTGATTTGTGAGGATATCTCTCACTTCTGTGCATCAGCATGGTCTCATTATTGGTTCTGCAATCCTGAGAAGGGAGTACTTATGTGCTCAATACCAAGTGATGTTCTCAGTACACAGTCAATAAGATTTTCAGAGAAGTAATGAAGACTCCAATAACAAGTATGGCAGTTCTCAAACGGATACGACATGTATTTACATATACCTGAAAATAACATCCCATTTTTTGGAGAGGGAGACAAGGACACGGTCTCACTATATAACCCAGGCTGGCCTCAAACTTGCAATGTTTCTGCCTCAGCCTCCTGAGTACTGGGATTATAGGCATGCGCCTCCTATACCCAGCAACATTTTTTCAATTCTCGCTACTGAAAAGTTCTGATCCCTTATCTCAAAAATTTGACTAATGTATCCTAAGGAAACACCCTTAAAGACATGCAGTCAAAATATTATCAAATTATTTGAGTTAAAAAAAGAAAACACCTAAAGGACCAAAATCTAAATCTAAGGACTCAATAGTATAATTAGTATTATCATGATTAAATAAATTATGGAATTGATGCCCCTTATATGTATTACCAATAGTAATCAACAATCATGTTTCAGAGGAATACTTAGAGGTATTCCTTTTATAATAAGAGAAAAGGAAAATTTTAAAGTTATATTTACAGCATGGTTCCCATTATATCTACATGTAAGACTAAACACATGAATTTTGGTAAATTCCTAACATGTAAGCTTGGTTTCTTACCCACAAACATGTGTGTTAAGCTGTACACAGTATATAATCATATGTAGAAATTTCATTAAGGTGTTCTTGAGGGTTTAGACTAGTTTAAAATATTAAAAATAAGCACTGTTCTGCATGATGAGAGTATAGGTGATTTTTTCTTATATAGTTTTCTAAATTTTTCACAATGAGTATATTGCTTCTGTATCAAGGTGGGAAATAATAAACATTGCCTGTAATCTTTTTTTTAAGTTTAAAATTCCCATCATCTACTTTGGGCTTTCATAAGGTACACGATACAGTAATCCAGTTTCTGGATGAACTATACTCACATCAATTAAGTGACAACATAGAGTCAACAAATATTAAGATTTCAAAATACAGCAGTCCTTCCAGCAAGTCCACTTCCAAGGATACACCCAAAAGAACCAAAAGCAGGTACTCAAACAAAGGTTTGTAAACTCTTGTTCACAGCAACATCATCCACAATAGCCAATGGTGGAAGCAACGGAAACACACATCGACAGATGAAAAGACAGGCAAAATGTGCCATACATAAACAATGAAATACTTTACAGCCTTAAAAAGGAAGGAAATCCTGGCACGTGCCACAATACGGATGAATCCTGAAGACGTTATGGTGAGCGAAATCAGCCAGTCACAAAAAGGCAAGTGCTGCAGGATTCCACGTACATGACGAAGGCAGAGTCGTCTAATCTGAAGGGTAAAAGCACCACGGTGGTGCCAGGGGCTGGGGGTGTGGAGGAATAAGGAGCAAATGGTTAATAATGTTGTATGGAAATTTAGGGAAATGAAAAGATTCTAGACACAGATGGTGGTGATGGTTGCACAACAATGTGAATGTGCTTAATACCACTGAAATGTACGCTCAAATGGTGAATTCTGTTATGTATATGTTACCACAAGGTTTGTTTTTAAAACAAAAACAACAAATGAACAACACAGCTATCTACAGACACTGAGGCAATGTTTACAGAAATCTAGCAGCTCTGGACATACAAGGGGAGCCTGACGTGGGATTCTCAAACAAATGCCATCCATGTGTTTAAGTTGGACATAAAGAGTACTGTAGACAGAAAAAAAGGCCCAAAGAACAACCATGATCAATAAGAGACTGATCTAGATCTGCAGCCAGACAGGGGGTTGGGGGGAGGATGGGGCAGAGGTAACAGGGGCGTTTCTGCCCAGAGACATTAGTCACACTGCAAGTCCAGAGAGGTGCAAGGGAATGCTCCATCTCACAGCCTGCAATCCTGCACTTACCTAAGTAAGCCACGAGGGCAAGGCACAAACCACAGCTTTCTGGACTGGAGGACACCGTGGAGCCTTCCAGAACTCAAGAGGCAAGAGGCTGCCCGGAGGTCACATCCCACTGACTCCCTACCTCCCTAAGTGCTTTCAGCGCCCACATTGAGCAGGACATCAACCCACATTGAGCAGGACATCAACCCACTTCGCTGCAGTCCCATTTCAGCTCTTCAGCAGTCAGGTGCCCATGGCTCCCTCTGTCACTGGCAGTGTCACCTTCTCAGTGTGCTGCCCGGGGTTACAGGAAGCTGGTATCTGCCTCGCTCTTCCCTCTTCTCTGTGTAAGTCACTAACCATGTAACTCCAATAGTGGCTTATTGTATCTTAAGGGTCCAGTCAGTCAGGCCGCAGCCTTGGCCTGTCTTTGATGTGAGCTCCACAAGAGGCAGACACAAAAGGCACTGCGTTCTCAAGACTGACTTCAGCTATAAATTGCATGATAACCTTTACATGAAGCAGGATAAAGAAGACTTCTAGGGGACCGGGTGCAGCACAGTGGTGTCACCTCTAAATGATGAACTCCCAAATATGTTACAATGAATACATCTCCCTTCATCCTGTTTGGCTCTCAGGAAGGCTGATTGCTAATGATGGGTAAGACCTCTCATAAGCAGAGGGACAACCTAAGGCAGGCACAGTTGTAGAGAGGCCAGCAGGTGTTACCTCTAAATGCTGCACCCTCACATATGTTATAGTGAATTCATCTCCCTTCACCCTGTTTGGCTCTCAGGAGGGCTAACTGCTGATGACAGGTACAATCTCTCATAAGCGAGAGACAACCTAAGACAGGCACAGTCATGGAGAAGCTATCAGGAGAGGGAGGACTGCCTGGAAAGGCCAAGATGCCCACTTTACTAGTGGGAGAGGCATAAATGCCCACCTGTTCACTGTGTCCTTTGTTAAACATTACAAAGGCTTACTAGTGCATGCAGTAAAATGAGTTTCTGAAAACACTAACAGATGTCCTGATGTCCTGGTTCCCGGAAGGCCACTTATCAATTATCTCTTGTGATTTGGAAGGAATGTTCAGAGTCTGCCCTGCCCTAATCTTACCTCTGATTATTAAGAGAAAGAGATAAGAGAAACAATAACCAGGTTAAAAAAGTTCATACACTTTTTTTTCTGTTCTGTAATTTATTCCTGGGCTGGGATTTAGCTCAGTTGGTAGAGCGCTGCGCTGCAGTCTCTGAGGTCCTGAGTTCAATTCCCAGCACCGCAAAAATGGGAGAAGGACCTGGCAATCCACTCCCAAGGCAATCCCGAAACAGTCAGCCATTGAAAACCCTATGCGGGTCGCTATGAGTCGGATACCGACTCGACGACACCTAACAACAACAACAACAACAACAACAACAACAACAATTTGTTCCTAAGAAATAAAGTTTAGATATAAGGAGGCTAAGAAAGAACCTTAGCAGCTCTGCCGAAGCTCACGAACATTCTTGGCTGTCCGTCTCCAGAATTTATCATGGAACCTTGCGACTACACAGTGGTAGAGCACTGACCTCACATGCAGGAGGCCCTGGGTGCCATCCCCAGCATCACGAAAAGGAAAAAGAAAAAGAGAAAGAGAAAGAGAAAGAAAAAGACTAGCTATCCGCAAAACGAGCCTTTTCAGCCTCATCTGTTCACTGGGCAGCGCAGTCCGGTCTTCCCTGACCTCACTCCCCAACCCTGAGAGCAGAGGTGCGCTCTCCCACTTTCCTCTGTGATTCTCCCCAGCTTCAGGGAGAGTGCATTACTTGGTGGCAGTGCTCAATCAATGCTGTTGGCAGTCTCTCCTGTTATTTTATCCCTGACCAACAGGCACATTAAGTTGGTGTTCCTTGATTTCACAAAAACAGTAAGCAAAATCATGTAGGTTTAAAAAAAAATGAGAATCGCGTATGGTCTCATTTTCATGCATCACAATTGACTATGAATATTACCGTGATGTTGCGTAAAGGAAAATATTACATCCACTTTTTTTTTTGGGGGGGGGGGAATTGAACCTAGGGCCTCACATATGCTTTGCAAGTGCTCTACCACTGAGCTGCACCCCCAGCCCATTTTTTAAATTTTTTATTTTGAGTCAGGGTGTCGCTAAGTTGCACAGGCTGCCTCTGGCCTCAAATTTATAATCCTTCTGCCTCAGCCTCCTGAGCTGCTGGGATTAAAGGTGTGCACCGCAGTGCCCAGCTACATCTACACTTCTTAAAAGGAAGGCAAAAAAGCATTCTTTTTCTAAATCAAGAGAAAAATAATTTCTGAAAAGCAAATATCCTGCCAGAAATTAAGGAAGTGCTCAAAGAATGATAGAAAAGGACCTATCTAAAGAACACAGCGTGACCTGGAAGCAAGCAGTCTTTGAAGAGCCTCCTATCAGCCAAATGTGGTGCAATATGAGCAAAAAATAAAGTAAGATAAATGGATTACAACTCACTGAATACAGTAAGAACCCACAGGCCACCCAGATGTGGTGGCACAGGCTTGTAATCCCAGCACTCAAGAAGCTGTGGCAGGAGGATGGAGAGTTTGAGGCCAGCCTGGGCAACAGAGAGAGTAAGCCCTGTCTCAAAAATAAATAAATACATAAATGAAAACCATAACATAATATCCACACTGATTATATAAATAATAAGAACGAAGAACTCTTCCTTACTATAAAATGCCTACTAAAAAATATCAAAAGAGCTGGACACAGTGGCACATGCCTGGAATATCTCAGTGACTCAGGAGACAAAGGCAGGAGGATCCTAAATTCCAGCCTGCCTAACTTAGTGAGACTCTGTCTCAAAATAAAAACTAAAAAATGAGCTGGAGGTGCAGCGCAGTGGTAGAGCACTTGCAAAGTATGCTTGGAGCCCTGGGTTCAGCCTCTCAGTATAGGGGTGGTAGGTAACACCAAAAGAGTTAAAAGATCATCAATGGATACTAAAACTAGGGAGTTGAAATTTGAGAAGAACTAGAATATTTACATAGTATCAAATTTTCCCCAAGAGTTGCTCATTAATTACAAAGGGAAAAAGAGCAGATGCCACACCCTGACAAAGTGATCCAAGTTACCAGCACCAGTGCTGGGATAAACAGAAAGCACATGCCTCTTGATCCAATGCACTGCTTCTTCAGCATTCTAACAGAAATGCATAATCTGAATCTACTCAAGAGGAAACACCAGACAAATCCAAACTGAGAGATATTTTATAAACTGGTCTACGCTCTTCAGAAAGGCCAACATCAAGAAACACAAATGTTTGTTAGATGTTAAATCAATGCAATACCTCTATGCATTCAATTATTTGTTGAGTCCCCATTCTGGGCCAAGTACTGCTAACAGGTGATGGGATACCATGGAGCAAGACAAACAGGCCCTATCCTTGGGGAGCTTGAGAGGGGAGGGGAGGGGAGAAGAGAAGCGGGGAGGGAAGGGGAGGGGATATCAGCCTGTAATAAATACACAATGTACCACAAAGGTAAAGTGAGAGAGTGATGACATTGGGCTGCCCCCTCTCTTAGGGAAAGAGCCCTGAGGAGGTGACACACGATGCCCAGGAGCCAGCCATAGAAGGACCTTGGGACAAGGGCAGGGCAGAGGAATATCATGTACAGACCCTGAGACAGGGTCAGGCCTGGCAGCCTAAGAAGCACCGAGGAGGCCTCAAGGTTGGAGTCATCATGTGAGAAGGTTTGTGTGGCAGGCAGAGGCCAGACAGCAGTGACTGTGAGCCACGGGGAGTTTGTGTCTCTTACTAGAACAGGAACAAGCAGGGGCTAGAAGCAGGGCAGTGACATGCCCACGTCACTAAGGGGAAAGAGACAGGGTCATAAGAAATAGCAGATAAAGAGAACAGATCACAGGAAGCAATTAATAAGCAGCAGCCAGGGAAACCTGGCGCATCTTCCCAGGAGCCCCATGACTGTGACACAGTCTTTTTTCCGCCCCTAATTGGCTCTAACAGTAAACAGCGTTATTGCCATACCAAAATCCACAACAGCAGAGTCCTAGGTGAGCATTATACGAATAGGTTAAGTAGTGGGAGTGGATTTTCCCAAAGCAGCATCATGCCCAGCCAACCCCGCTGAAACCTGCAGAGCCGCCAGGCACTCGCTGGTAACCCCAGGCCTGGGAGGCTGCAGCAGCGTGATCCTGAGCTGGAGGCCAGCCGAGGGGACACAGTGAGAGGTCCACGCCAGCTTAGGCTACACAATGAGTTCCGGGCCAGCCTGGGCAAAACTTTCAGACCCTTTCGCAAAAAAGTAAAATTAAAAAAAAAAAAGAAAAGAAAAGAAAGAAAAAATAAATCCGCAGACCCCAGCACAGAGGCGCTACTCTTCCCATCTGCACCTGACCCTTCTCCAGCACTGGCCGCCTTGCTTACCCCACTCAGGGGCCAGCAGACTGTCAACAGAGCTGTCTGCCACCCAGCAAACCCTAGAGACCAGTCTGCCAGGCTCAAGGTTTATAACTGGATTCTGACTAACAATGCAGCGTAGGTTAGGGATACAGCTCGGCAGCAGTTAGGTGTGAAGTCCTGGGTTCCATCTCTGGTGCCAGAAGAAAAAAATTTTTTTCTAAAGATATACAGAGCTTAATAATTAACCACATATTAAGAGCTGCGCACAGTGGTGCACACCTGTAATCCCAACGACTTGGGAGGCAGAGGCAGGAGGATCGAAAGTTCGAAACCAGAGGCAGTCTACATAACTTAGTGAGACCCTGTCTCAAAAATTAAAAAAAAAAAAAAAAAAAAACAAAAAAAAAAAAAAAAAAAAAAAAAAAAAAAAAAAAAAAAAAAAAAAAAAAAAAAAAAAAAAAAAAAAAAAAAAAAAAAAAAAAAAAAAAAAAAAAAAAAAAAAAAAAAAAAAAAAAAAAAAAAAAAAAAAAAAAAAAAAAAAAAAAAAAGAATTAACCACATATTAATCTTTACTGCTACTACTGGACTACTCAAATCAAACTCCAAAAACAAAACCCAAACCAAACTAATGGTGATCTGTAGACTTTCTTTAGGACTCATAGAATTAATCTGACTTATCTACAAAGCAAAAGGAAATATACCTGCAGTAAGATACTCAGTTTCTATCTTTACAATATGAATTTTCTCACAGTTAAGTCAGAGTGTGCATCATTCAAAAATGGAATGGAAGTAAACAAGCATGCAAAAATGCCAATAAAAACCCTTTCTGCATCTTTATACTGCTGAAATCAATCAATGCCCAAAGGAAAACTCTATGAAGACACCAAATGGGCACTTTTAGAAAAGAAAAGATCATTTCATTTCAGGTTACATAAGCTGCTAAAAAAAATGGTAATAATCTAAGATGAGAAAGCTAACAGATGTTCACAACATAAAATCACTTTTTAAAAAATGATAAAGGCAGGGGTATGCACGCCTGTAATCCCAGTGCTCAGGAGGCCAAGACAGAAGGATCATAAGCTTGAGGCCAACCTGGACTTCACAGAGAGACTCTGTCTCATAAAAAGACAAAAAATAAAGTAGATAAACCTGGAATTTGTAAGGGGCAACTTAAGGGAGTGATCATAACCAATACCATTTCCAGCTTTCAGGGTGACAAAAGTCTCAGAGCTTCTTCTGGTGTGTGGAGCTGGCGGTGAACGCCAGCGCCCTGCAAGTGCTAGGTGAGTGCTCAACCCAGACTCCCAGCTGAAACCTTGCTTCTGTTCAGAAAGCCGGAGCTTACCCTCCACCTTTCATTTTCCCCAAATTCATGCATTTTAGCTCTACTGTACTTTGGAATTCCTTAAGAAAAATCAAATATGGGTTTCAGAAATACACATTTAAGAAAATTTTTTATAAATACTCTTCTCTGAAATTTGCTTCCCCCAAACCATTCACCAATTCCCTCCAGCTTCATCTTCCTTATCCACCCCTAGAGTCAACAGGAGCAAGGCGCCTGAAATCACGTCCTCCCTCAACCTCAACCTTGACCCTGCCACAGCTGAGTGGACACCTTTTACAGAGGAGCCGCCCCACAGACTGGCCCGAATCCACTCTGCCCTCTCCTCTGCAGCACGGAAATTCCATCTAGTCTTTTGTGGCCCTAAAATCAAGAATACTGGAGTGCCCATCTTCCACCAAAAATAGACAAAGATGACCATTTTATAAAGAATTGCAGAAAAATAAAGTCTGAGACAGAGAAAGATTAGCCCAACTAAGCCTGAGAACAGAATTTAAAATTAGACACTGAAGGGGACAGGTACCTCAGTTCCTATAGGACATCTAATTCCCAAATCCAGTTCCTTGTGAGGCTCAGGAAGGTTTCTCACCCATGGCCTCCATGGAAATGTCTCATGTACAGTAACTTTCTCTGCCCACTCCCTACCTCTGTGTGCTTCAGATTTTTGTTTGTCTGCTTGTTTGCCTGTTTGCTTACTTTTTGTAGTACTGGTGGGTTGAACCCAGGGCCTCACATATACTTTGCAAGCACTCTACCACTGTACCCCCAGGCCTTCCTCCCCCCCTCTTTTTTCCTTTTAGACAGGGTCTCGATAAATTACACAGGCTGCCTGTGGCCTCAAACTCACAATCTTCCTGTCTCTGCCTTCCAACATTGCTGGGAAGACAGGTGGGCACCAACCCACCCAGCCTCAAGTCAATTTTAATGCATTTGCATTAGACAGAAACAACAGACTCTAACGAGTGCTTGTCAGAGGCAGCCTCTGAAACGGCCTCCAACAGATCTGTTATCCACATCATTACATAGCACCGCCTTGCAGGGTGACCTGATCCTAACGAACTAAGGGACAGAATGGCATTTCTGAGTATGGGCTTTGAAGACTATGGGTGACCATCCTGGGGTCCCTCTCAGATCACACATCTGGGGAAGCCTCGGTGTTCACTGCACCATGCAGAGGCCAATGCGGTGGAACCGCTGTCTGCAGTAGACAACCGGTGGGCTTCAGCCACCTCTGCCCCTGAGTTAGCCAGAGCCAGAGGCGCCCCACTGGGCTGTGCCCAGGCTCCTGACCCACAGAAGCTAAGAGATGATAAACGCTGGTGCAATTTGTCACACAGCTTGATGACTAATACAAGCCTCTAAGACATAATTCTTCCTCAAATTTGCTTCATGTAAACAAAATAAAGTTGTTGTTAGGTGCCATCAAGTTGTATCTGACTCATAATGACCCTCATTTGGTTTTCAATGGCTAATTGTTTAGGGATTGTCTCAGGAGTGGATTCCCACATTCTTCTCTCATTTTTGAGGTGCCAGAAATTGAACCCAGGACCTCAGAGACTGCAGAGCTAAGTCCCAGCCCAAAATAACATTAACACGGGACAATTTCTTCTTGGGGATATGTAACCATGATGTGAAAACTGGTGTGAAAACAGGTGCGGTGTGTGGCAGTGCAGGCTCTGGCCCCCCGTTAGGAGATGCACCCTCAGACCAGAATGGTGGCAGATCAGCTGTGCATGCTGAGAGGAGCTCGGCCAATAGTAGGACATCTCACCTGCAAATGAGCATCTCCAGGGTCCTGGAGGTAGGAACATTCCAGGGAGCTACGAGGGCTACGGTCCCAGGCTCAACAAAAATAGCATACTCCTTCCACAGCTCTGAAGACATCTATTCTGTGCTCCATATTATAACACTGACCATTTTCCAGAACCCAGAATATATGCAAAATACATAAAAAACTACTCTCCAATGCACACCTACCATTGTGAAACCTCTGTTCCAACAAATACACTCTTTGTGAGCCTAATTCATTACATAAAATGCTTGAGGACTGGGCCACTGAGTTCAAGTCAGCTACCTACTGACTTCACCCAGGCCTCTCAGAGGCAAGTCCCCTGCCTGTGGCCCCCTCACCTGATGATACTGGCTCCACTCAGGCGGTCTTGCAAATTGTCCCTGACCACATGACCTCACCACCCAGGGCACAGGAGGCACTCTGGCTTCCCTTCACCTCTGCACACAGCACTGTAATCGCTCCTTTGCATATCTATATCCCCTAATAGATCATTAGGTCCTTGAGGACAAGGCCCAAGTAATACCAGACTTTGTGTTCCAGCTTCCCACAGGGAGCCTGGAATCAGCACTGGGACTGGCCAGTATTTGGTGACCTGCTGAAGAACTGAGCCCAGAGCTCTCACGGAGGCACCAAAATCTCCCTCTGCTAGAAAATGGCTCCCTGCAACGGCAAGGCATCTGTGGACCAATGGCCATGACTCCCAGCCAAGCCATCACAGGCTCTCATACTCCATCTTAGCAACATGCGTCTACTGAATTCCATCTTCTCTGTGGTTGAAGAAAACACATTCTAGACATATCTCCATAGAGGTGTGACTGCTTGAAAGAAACCTTAGTTTTTACAATATGTTGTTGTTGATATGTGCCATTGCGTCAGGTCCAACTCACAGCGACCCTATGAACACATGAAACACTACCCAACACTGCCATGCACACGATCTTTTTATATTTGAGATCACTGTTGCAGCCACTGTGTTTCTTCTAACTCATGCCACATCTGCAAAAGGAGGTCCCAGGGGTTTTACTCCAGTCCCACAATTAAGGTCGACTCTACTCTGAGGAAGCAACTCTTCCCCAGTCATTTCTTCAATGCTTTCCAGCCTGGGAGCTCATTTTCCAGCACTGTATTTGATAGTGCTCCTCTGCTATTCCTAGAGTTTTCAATAGCTAATTGTTTCTGGAGTGGGCTACCAGGTCCTTCTCCCTAGTCTGTCTTAGCTGAAACCTGTCCATAATGGGTGGCCCTGCTGGTGTCTGAGATAATCGTGGCATAGCTTTCAACATCACAGCAACATGCAAGCATCCATAGCATGACAAGCTGACAGAAACGTGGGAGTTTACAATACTAGCATTCTGCTTATATAAGCTCTTGATCTGCAGCAAGAATTCCAAACCTTAGAACTGTTGCCACTTTCGAATTCTGACAAAAAATAAATAAATAAATGTAAAGTGCAGCTTTGCAGCCAGTTTTTTAGCCACAGCCAGCCTCCACCTTGCCTCCAACATCAGCATTAACAATCACTTTCAAACAAAAAGACAGTAACAAGAAATGTGTATTGTGGGTGAAGACTTCAATGGATAAAATGAGTGAACCAAAGGCCAAAACATTATACACCCATCATGTTAAAATAATACCTGGAAATCAGATAAATCACTGAGGCACTCAGAAGCAAACAAAACAATACAACTGACTTAGACCTTGGTAACTATTCCCAACATGAAATAACTAAACAACAATGTTGTATAACAAGAACGGCTCCTTAAAAGATTAGGCTGAACATTCAAAAGAAACACTGGCCTTTCTTTAAGAGAATATGTTTTCAAGTTCATTATAAATATTCCTTTATATATAATAACATAATTATTAGCGATTTGCCTATTCACCAAAAGGGTACCTAATAAGCACTTTCACTCATCTGATTCCACTGCTACATGCTTTAAAAAAGGTTTAAAATTCCATAATAATTGTCCTCATTTCAGGATCACATCCCTGGTCTCCCACAAATAAGCACCCACTATGTGTATAGTGGGAGAAGGACCCGTCAACCCACTCCCAAAAATCAATCTGCCATTGAAAACCCTATGAATAGCAGAGAAGCACTAACAATAGCGTTTCACCTGTTGTAGGTAGGGTCGCTATGAGTCGGATACCGACTCGAGGGCACCTAAGAACAACAACAACATGTGTATAGTATAAAATGTGTTGCCATGTTTTCATTTTTTGCTAACTTTCTAGGTTATCCACATTTGAAAAACATCTAGAAGAACCAGAATGTATTTAATGCAATAAGTTAGAACTGCCCTGGGATGACACTTCTTTCATAGAATCAGAAATATACTGGGTTTGTTTAAATTTCAGATTCACGCTAAAAACAACATTACATGTCATTTTGGAATACAAAAAGAATATGGAAAAAATATCCAAGGTGTGGCTGCTTCTGCATGACTGACTCACTCAAAAGTTCATCTTCACGTCACTCCTAGATGTCCCATACAACCAAGGACAGGTTTGTTCTCATGACTCAAGAAAAATGCTGCCAACTGGTTCTGCACACACTGAGGGAGAGCTGCAGGCAGTGACAGGGCCAATCAACCTGGCTGACCTCTCTTTCTGCCAGGTGTGTGGGGACTGTTCGCTTGTTTATTTTTTCAGTACTAGGGGTTGAACCCAGGACCTCACACATGCTAAGCAAATACTCTACTACTGAGCTGCACCTCCAGCCCCTTTTTTATTTTGAGACAGGGTCTTGCTGATGTGCACAGGCTATCTCTGGCCTCGAACTCGAGATCCTCCTGCCTCAACTTCCAGAGTGGCTGGGATTACAGGCATGCACCATGGCACCTGGCTTCCAGGTGTGTGTTTTTAATCCGGGTGCCTAACGGCCAGGCCACCCAGGCTCCTGGGCACACTGTAACAGGAGTCTTAAAACCACCTCTTTAATGACTAGCTGTGCTTCCATAACGGTAACTTTCCAAACAAACGCTACGTGCTATACAAGCATAGCAGGAGCTAACGACACACTCCAAACCTCAGGTTTTAGAAAACATCTTCAACTTTTAAAATCACTTCCACTTGTGTATTTAGAAACATGTTTACTTCTCAGGAACTGACATTTTGGGTTCAAATATTCTCAGAGGCAATGTTTGCCAGGAACATTATTTCATCACATTCTTTGGAGCTTCCTTCACTTAGGCCGGCTGAAAATCAAGACTTGAATTTCTAAGCCTTGATTTCAAGAAACCCACACTGCCATTTCCTCAACTCAGCAGCAGAGTCCTTAAAGGAAAGAATCACATGGACTCATCCTTATTTATTCCTTAACACTGCAATGCTGGAACACAGGACCCCGCAAGGGTCCTCCTCTGCCTCCTCTGGCAAAGTTTTCCTCTAAGGATGTCCTTGAATAGCAGATATCTGAATCAGACTTCTGCTTTATTCATCTCCAGCCTCAGAAGGCCTGGTTGCCATGCTGCAGGTGACTTTACAAGGTCTACAAACATACAAAATTGCATTGAGCACTCAATCAAGCCAAAGCTACTGTCAGAAAATGTGGTCAGATCAGATCTCAGGCCCTTCACGGTGGTCCCATTTCTACACTCACCAGAACAGCCTCTCGAAAGGAAAGCGATTGCTGAATACTTCTGAAACTTGAAAAAAAAAAAAAAAAAAAAAAAAAAAAAAAAAAAAAAAAAAAAAAAAAAAAAAAAAAAAAAAAAAAAAAAAAAAAAAAAAAAAAAAAAAAAAAAAAAAAAAAAACACAGAGAACTAGCTAACTTCAAAACTGAAATAAAAATGACAAAAAAAAAAAAAATTACCAGTCTTTTAGTATGATATACTATACCAAAAGGGAGGCAAAGGGTATTAAATAAGGAAGAAAGTGTAAGAGGAAACATTAAGTGAATCATGAATTTTAATAAAGAAGTTGTATAAGCCAAGCCTGGTAGAATATACCTGTAAGCCCAGCACTCAGGAGGCTGAGGCAGGAAGATCATAAGTTTGAGAGCGGCCTGAGCTGCAGAGTGAGACTCTGTCTCAAAAGAAAAAAGAAAAAAGCCAGGCACTGTGGCGCATGCTTATAATCCCAGCAACTTGGGAAACTGAGGCAGAAGGATTGTAGGTTTGAAGCCAGAGGCAGCTTGTGCAACTTAGTAAGGCCCTGTCTCAAAATACATTATAAACAAGGGACCAGGGATGTGGCTCAGTAATACAACACTTGCCTAGTATGGCGAGGCCTGAGTTCAACGTTGTTGTTGTTGTGTGCTGTCAAATTGGGTCCGACTCATAACAACCCTCAAAGGATTTCCAATGGCTGCTTGCTTCAGGATTGCTTTGGGAGTGGATTGCCACATCCTTCTCCCATGCTTGCAGTGCTGGAGTTTGAACCTGGGTCTTCAGGGAGTGTAGCACCTCACTCTACCAAGTGAGCTAAACCCCTACAAAAATATTTTTCAAAAGCATAGGCCTTTCAAATGTACACAGAATACTATCCCACCATCCACTCTCAGAACTGCAGGTGATATCTTTCCTGCCAGTAATAGCTAGGAACATCTCAGAACATCTCAAGTCAAAATGAATAATGCAGTCCTTTGCAAAACTGGAGGAGGCCAGCACCACCCACATCTAAGTCACAAGTTACTGGTGCCCTGGAACTCACAACCTAGTCTATGAAGCTCTCCCTGAGCCCTTGAATGTGTGAAAGCGACAAATTCAAAGCAAGCAGGACCAGGAAGGCACTATACTGAGTCACTTTTTGCACTGGATGGTAGGGGCTGCAGCTCACTGATTCTCCTGAGCCACAGAGGAGTTGCTCCCTCAGGAGAAATTTCATTTGGTTCTGTCTGAAGACATTTTCACTGCCGTGGCTGGGGTTATGGGTTAAGACGGGTTAAAGTGGTTAAGTGTAAGCTGCTAAAGGGCAGCCCCAACCAATGCCGGCAAAGAGGCATCCCACCCACAGATCAACAAGAACTCCTGCCCTACGGGGTTGTTGTTGTTGTTGTTGTTGTGTGCCATAGAGTCGGTATCCAACTCATAGCGACCCTCATAGGGTTTTCAATGGCTGACTGTTTCAGGATTGCCCTGGGAGTGGATTGCCAGGTCCTTCTCCCATTTTTGCAGTGCTGGGAATTGAACTTGGGACCTCAGAGACTGCAGAGCAGCACTCTACCAACTGAGCTAAATCCCAGCCCTACAGGGAGTGACCTGGAATTTCCCACAGAGCAGCTAGACTCGGCAAATACACTTTCACATGTGAAATGACTGACCAAGACAGAAATCCTCTTACAAAAATTAGTTTCAGAAATAGAATGTTGAAGTATCCAGTCGACCTACAGAGTGTCTGTCCTTCTCGGGAGGACGTCAACACTGCAGCTTACGACCGTGTGTTGAGCCACACCAGGCCGGCATGGGGACAGTGCACAGGTGACACCTCGGCTACCAACATCCAGTCTGCAGTAAAGGCTCCAAAACAGCCTGGGCACACAGGAGATGGGAGCCAGCGCACAGAGGTGAAGGGCCAATGACAGCGCTGTCATTGCACAGGCCTCCCCAGCTGCTGGTCCCCATGCCCTCTGTGCCATCCAGCTCACCCAGCCTCTCACTCCTGCCAGCACACTGTCTCACCAAATACCCTGGAAATGAGAGCAAGCTTCATGTTCAAAAACTCAACTTACACTCTAAAACACGTTCATCTCAGAACTGGAGTTTAGTAAGAAAAGACAGTTCTGTCCCCATATCCGGTCTCCTGGCTTCCTGTCAGCAGGCCACCAGGCCTCCTCCCGGCGGCCCCCTCACTGAGCATCCTGGCCATGCTTGCTACCTAGCCCTGTAGTTCCTGGCAAACACTCCTCACCAAGAACAAACGTGCCCCACCCAGCTGGCCGCCTGTCCCCAGCCCTTGGGAGCCTTGCTGGGCCTTCACAGCCTGTGCTCCCTGCAGGGAGCCCTCCCTGACTCATCCCGTCCCCATAAGAATCCCAAGCTCCTATGTGCACAGCCACCACTTCCAACACCCAGACTCGGCCCGCAGCTTTGTAACAGGAGCTTCCATGCAGGAGTCTCCTGCTTCAGAAGCGACCTCTACCAACGCACAAGTGTGCGGCCTATGAGAAACAACCACCTCCACAGAAGCAAGCGGAACCAACAAGAACATGTTCCCACCCCTTACAACTATCCCCCTGCGGTCCACCCCCAGGTCTCCCTTTCTCAATTCAGTCATCCCTTGGTAACCAAGGTTTGGTTCTAAGAACCCCCATGGATACCCAAATCTGAGGACACTTATGTTCTTTACATAAAATGGCATGGTATTTGCATATAACCTGTGCACATCCCCCTGCATACTTCAGATTGTCTCTAGATTGCTTATAATACCTAATAAAACATAAATAGTCATCACACTGTATTGTTTAGGGAGAAGGACAAGAAATAAAAGTCTGTGTGTGCTCATTACAAATGCAAGTTTTTTCCCAAGTACTTTTGACCTGCAATTGGTTGAATCCATTGATGCCAATCTGGCTGATACAGAAGACCAACTAACTGTACCAGCTTTGCTGGGCTTCCTCCAGACTTCCTACTATGAGCCGGAAAATCAGATATTAGATTTATCCCACAGAAAACTAAGAGTCAAACATATGCTGGAACTAAGCTGGGTACCATGGTACATGCCCATAATCCCAGCTACTTGGGAGGCTGAAGCAGGAGAATTGTAGGTATGAGTCCAAAAGCAGCCTCTGCAACTCAGCAAGTCCCTGTTTTAAAATTTAAAAAAAAAAGGTTGAGGATGTGGCTCAGTGGAGGAGCACGTACCTAGCATGCACAAGGCCCTGGGTTCCACCCCTAGTACCACAAGCATATGCTAAGATTAAAGTGAATTAACAACTTATATCTCTTCTCAACAACACCAGCTTTAGCAAACTTTAATGCTACATAAACTCTTGATCAATGCTTTCCAAGCAAAGGATCAAAAAGTGCACACATTTAAAAAGATAATCATAAATTACACATGGCCAAGGGAAAAAAATAGCTGTGGAAAAATGAGATTATCCATATAAACAGGCAAAAGTAATACTGCAAATGGACATAATCACTGATGATCACATGAACTTGAAATTTTTGAAACTGGATTAAACACAGACAGCATAATGACTGCCTTCTCATGCTAGAGTTTAATACTATACAGAGACCAGCAGCCCTAAAACCTGGAGTTTTACGCAATTACACCAAGTCTATAACCACATTTAAAAGCCTATCACAAAAGCTCAGGTAGGGTGGCACACACCTGCCATGCCAGCACTCGTGAGGCAGAGGAAGGAGGTTCCAAGTACAAGGGCAGCCTGGGCTACATAGGGAGTTCCAGACCAGCCTAAGGAACACATGAGACTCTATCTCAGAAACAAAACAAAGTGAAATAAACAAAGTAAAATAAAAACTTACTATAACTAAGCACAGGAGATAATACTATCTAAAATACTAGCAAACAATTAAAATCCTAACAGTCAATTAAAATCCTGAAATCCTATAATCACTAATGAACAGAGTTCTAAACCTGGAGTGAAATCTTCTCTTTAGAGTCAAAAAAATAGATTTCTTATCCTACCCATTCATGCACTGATTCCACATCAGTGTTAAATTGGTAAAGGGCTGAGGATGAAGCTCACTGGTAGGAACTTTCCCTAGCATATGCAAGGCACTGAGGTTCAACCACAAGCACCAAGGGAAAAAAAAAAAAAGGTTAAAGCCACACATGGTGGTGCACATCTGTAATCCAAGCACTCAGTGTAATCAGCACTAAGGCAGGAGGATTGCAAATTTAGAGCCAGTGGAGGTCACATCGTTGTTGTTATTAGATGCCGTCGAGTCTTGTCCGACTCATAGCGACACTTATGGGGTTTTCAATGGCTGACTGTTTCGGGATTGCCTTGGGAGTGGATTGCCACATCCTTCTCTCATTTTTGCAGTGCTGGAAATCAAACTTGGGACCTCAGAGACTGCAGAGCAGTGCTCTACGGACTAAGCTAAATCCCTACCAGAGGCTAAAGAGCAAGTCTTAAGTCACCCTGGGCTAGATAGCAAGGTCTATCTCAAAAAATGAATATTTATTTAATTAGAAAACAAAGTTGTATTTTAAAAGAATTTACCAAATATAAACATCTTTAATAACTTTTTTCCCTTTTTGTCCACCAACATCCATCCAAAGCAAACCTCTTGCTTATGTCTTCAGCACTATATTCAGCTGTGCAAAACTGTCTCCTATTCATCCTTTAGAGTCAGAAGGTCTATAATCAGAGGCCTCTAAAATAGAAGTGACTTGCATTTCCCCACCCGGCGAAGACTGCTGCAAGGCTCACAAAGCGAACTGGCATGGATATGACTGTAGCTGCTGACAGTTCTCTGCAGTGTCCCCAGCTGCATTTCCCTCTGTACCAGGAGCCAGCTGTCATGTCCACAGATGCTGGCACGTCTCTGCCGAGCTGGCACTTGCTTCTACCACACCCAATGAAGCCCCACTCTACATCCTGAGTAGGGGACCAAGATCACAAGGTAATGACCTAGGGGTTAAAACTACAGATCCCAGGCAATGTGTCTGGAGAGTAACGAAACCAAGTTGAAACGTCTTTTAATCAAAGCAGTAAAACCATGGGAGACTAGACTCTTAAGCCAAACATGTTACCATTGACCAAACATCTTAGAATTCCCTTTATGGAACTGCCTTTCAGACTAACTCTTAAGCCATATTTAAATATTTTTTAAAAAGAAAAAAAAAAGTTTCTTCACAAATGTATGGAATGTCTGACACAGCTGAAGAAAAAAAAAAGGTATTTCAAAGCTTTCCATTTCTGTATTCAAAAAGCAACATCCCTGGCAAGGGCACAGAGCTCCTAAGAGCACAGTAGTCTGGAGCTGACCAAACCCAGAAATGACCTGTCTAGTCAGAGTCACTAGGAGACTTTCCAGGCACAATCTTGCTGAATGTAGGGATCTGCCCATGTGTATGTTGTTAAACAATACTCAATTTTTGCTTTATTTAACACATTCCTTTTCTCCAAGCTAGCAGAAAGCAAAAGATGACCCCAGAAGAAGGAAGAGGGTCACAGCTGCAAGTGGCTGAAGAAGCTGAGAAAAGGGAAAAAAAGGTGGAATATCTTCTGAGCTCTCTCCAACTTTAGGTCAAGCCAGATAATAACCTGACCAAGGCTGCTTCAGCTTATTTTCTCAGCCCACCAACAAAGCACATCTATGCACACCTCTAAACTCTGTTCTTTAAAGAAATTTTTGTTGAGCCAACCACAGTGGCGCACGCCTGTAATCCCAGTGGCTTGGGAGGTAGAGGCAGGAGGATCACAAGTTCAAGACCAGAGGCAGTCTGCGTAATTTGGTGAGACCCTCTCTCAAAAAGTAAAAAAATGGGCTGGGGGTGCAGCTCAGTGGTCCAGCACCTGCAAAGCATGCAAGTACAAGGCCGTAGGTTCAATCCCCAATACCGCAAAAAAAAAAAAAAAAAAAAAAATTTTGTTTAAAGAAAAGAAAAGGCAAGGCAAGGCCCTGGCTTCAGCTTCTACCTAAGGCCCTGGTTTCAGCTTCCACCTAAGGATGCACACTGACATTGCTAGGAACACAGGAACCCAGACACAGTCGGCTGCCTGCATGGATGGGTTGTCATTCCCAGGGGCCAGGAAAGCTTTCCAAATTCTCATCCCACCAATCGCTGCCTGGTATGACTGTAACTTTGGATAGAGGCAACCCAGACGGTAAGCAGAGAGTGGGAGAGAGGCATTTCCATCCCAAATTCTAGAGCCCACAAGCCTCTCATCCAAAGGTCACATGGAGCTCGGTGCCCTCAGCCCGCCCAGCTCTAACGAGGAGCCTGGCACTGCCCTCCACACTGCGCTGAGGTCTCTGGAAGACAAGCTCCTCAGGCTTCCTGCTTCTCTTGCTTCAGAAAATTCAAACAACAGAGTGGAGGTCTGGGAGCACACTTCACAATTAATATACAAGAAAATCAATACGGGCACCATGCTCATAATGACCTATGTTCATCTAGTGCCTTTGGTTTATGAAGCATTTTGGCCTTTTTATTTTTTTTGGGGGGGGGGTAGAACTGGTCATTGAACCCAGAGCCTCCCCCATACTTCGCAAGCATACAACCACTGAACTGCACCTCAGTCCATTCTTTACTTTGTATTTCAAGGTGGCGTCATGCTAAATTACACAGACTACCTCTGGCCTCCAACTTGCGATCCTCCTGCCTCCACCTCCCGAGTCGCTGGGATTACATGAGTGTGTCCCCATCCCTCACTCATTTTGATCACTTTGAGCTCAGGATGTAAGGTAGGGCAGTGACCTTCAAGCAACTTTTTCAATCAGAAGAGGAAAGTGAGCTCAGCAGATGGGGGCCCACAGGAACAGCAGAGCTACACGCGGAAGGCAGTCTCCCAATTCCTAGGCTCCTGCTCTGTCTTCCTCCACAGTCCCACATGGAGCTAGCGGCAGGCCCAAGGAACCCATGGAAGAGCCCCTCTGCACTCACCCTCCCTCAATCTTCAGGACAGAAAGGACAGCATAATGGTGGGACGCAGAGCACAGAGGAGTAACGCTCTCCTCCAAGACCCCCAGCAACAGACTCCTCAGCATTTCAAGTCAATGAAAAATGCTACAAGCGCTGGGCGGGGTGTCGCACTCTGGTAATGAGACCCTGTCTGCAAAAATAAATAAGTAAATAACGCCACAGGGGAACTGAACTTTCTCCCTTCCTCCAACTACAAGCAAGAAATGATACTGAAGTGTGAGGGGCTTACATCAGCCACTAATGCTGTGGACTGATCCTGCTGGTCAAAATGCTGAACCACGAAAGGATTCACACTCTAAACTATGACAAGCACGGTACTGTCAACAGCCCTCTTATGAAAGATACCAAACCCTGCTCCTTAAAGGACATCCACCAGGTCACACCTGGCACTAAATCTCTGACCCCACATGATTATAACAGAATTTCAAAACCACTCACATACCCTGCTCGTCATTATTTTGCCTTTTGGTTCCATCACTTCCTAGCTAGGAACTGAATTCTCTGCATCAGTTTCACCCACCGAGGCACCTCCTCAAGAAGACAGGGACAATGAGCATTGTAGAAGATGGTAAGAAAATCTGCCTTCCTGGAACATCACTTGATCTTCACTCCTCTGGAAAAGCCAGGTGCAGTGGCTCATGCTTGGAATTCCAGCAACTCAGCAAGTAGAAGCAGGAAGAGTGGGAGTTCAAGGCCAGAGATAGCTTGTATAACTTACGTTGTTTTTTTGTTTTTTGTTTTTTTGGTTTTTTTGCGATACTAGGAGTTGAACCTAGTGCTTCACACTTGCAAAGCATGCAAGTGCAAAGCACTAGGTTCAACCCCTTGTTGTTGTTGTTGTTAGGTGCTGTCGAGTCGGTATCCGACTCATAGCGACCCTCATAGGGTTTTCAATGGCTGACTATTTCGGGATTGCCTTGGGAGTGGATTGCCAGGTCCTTCTCCCGTTTTTGCGGTGCTGGGAATTGAACTCGGGTCCTCAGAGACTGCAGCGCAGCGCTCTACCCACTGAGCCAAATCCCAG